>JAUNZO010000499.1:0-72358 GCA_031894775.1 Chloris gayana
ACCAACACTACCGGAAATCACGTTTTTGCCGTGTGCACGCGGCACACGGCGAAGAGCCTCTAGCACACGGCGAAGATCTTTGCCGTAGGTGGCCTACGGCGAAAGTCCGACGGCGACTGCGCCTGACGGCGAAGCCACCTTCGCCGTGTGCCGGAGCACGGGCACACGGCGAAGTGTTTGCCGTGTGCCGCATCACGCACACGGCAAACATAACAGTGCCGTCACGTCGGTTTTGCCGTGTGCCCGCCGTCCAGCACACGGCGACCTATTTTATCTTCGCCGTGTGCCCAGGGACGTGGCACACGGCGAAGATTATGTACTTCGCCGTGTGCCCAGCGGCGAGGCACACGGCGAATTATCAAGCTTTGCCGTGTGCCACGTCCCAGGGCACACGGCGAGCATGCAGATCTTCGCCGTGTGCCACGTCCCTGGGCACACGGCGAAGATTTGGTCACTTTGCCGTGTGCTGCATCTGGCACACGGCAAAGTGACCACTACGAATTCCCAGTATAGTCACTTTGCCGTGTGCCAGGCCTCCGGCACACGGCAAAACGACCATCTGTAGCCAAATTTTTTTCTGTTTTTTTAACCCCGGATACCTCATTTAACATTTCAAATAGAACATATATCAAACACAGTAGAAATATATCACATCATCATCAATTCATCGCACATATCACCGCACAACACATATATCGCAAATAAAACACATATCATCCGTTTGTCTCACAATATCACAAATATCGTCACAAACAACACATAACATTCGTAGGCCGTCCAGGAGTACAACAAACCATGATTTCACAGATGTGGGTCGAAGGGTGGTGGCTCGAACGTCGGTGGGCCGAAGGGTGAGGGCTCGAACGGCGGCACTTGTGGGAACAACTGCTGCGGAGGCAACGTAGGTGACATGTTCACCGAGGCATTCGATGCCGCCGATAGGTTCTACAAAAAGTAGAAAAGTTTGCAAACCAGAGAATACTCATTTTAGTTAAGATTGTAAGTTTCTACAATATCTAATTCTCTAGGTTATCTTAGTCTCTAAGTAATTATAAATTGACCAATGTTTCTTGATTACCCGAGGAGTGACTGGAAACATATGAGACATAGTTGGAGGCAGTGGCGGTGGTCGTCCTGCTGCCAACTCAGCTTGCATTTGGGCAATGTAAGCAAACAAGTTGGCCATATCCCCCTGCTGTCGCGCCGATTCCTCCTGTCGCTGCCTTCTCTCTTCGGCGAGCTCGGCCTACAAAAGTTTTCATTGAACTGTTACAATGCAGTGATAATACATGATTACAAATTGAATAATTGTTTAGTGAAGCAGAAATAACCTCAAGTCTCTGCACTTGCAGCTCTGCGACGGTCCGGCGTGGACGTATAGGCGGGGCGGTGGCTGGGTCCCTCGCTCGAATCCGTGAGAGGGTGGGGCAACTGCTCGTGTCCACGAGTGCCGTCGCCTATGATCAACCGGCCATGCTTCTTGCCTCCTCCCGCCCTCATGGCCACCTCAGCATCAATAGGGTGGGCGGTCGGATCCCACTCCGAGCCATAGAGTTGCTTACCCACCTCCGTATATGCAGTGATACGGGAGTAGACGGAGGGGTTGCTGTAAGCCGAAGAAGGGTTTTCGGGGTCGTAGCTGGCCCGAGTAGCCTTTTTCTGGTGGGCCATAGCCCAGCCCACGAACTCGGGACAATCGGCGCCTCCATGTGACCGGGACTGCAAACAAAATAACAAGTTCATTACTATTTATACATAATTATGAGATAAAACAAATAAATGACTCTGCATACCCATCGAGCTCTGTACTCCTCGTTGCTAAGGCTGCCCTGGTGGTGCGATGGACCAGGCATCAACGCACGCCGGGCTCGCCCAGCGTTATGCATCTCCTCCCACTCGGGTGAGAACCACTTGTCCACTATGCGTTCCCAGCACAAATCGTCATTACGGCACCACGGCGCCGGCACCTACACGGGACAAATGAGAGACGTCAAAAAATCAAATGAAGCAATGCATTAAATCGGAGATAACTCTATATTTACCTGTAAATATTGCTCCCGTGTGAGCTTCACAGTCCTAGCCGCATCTTTGGTTATCTTCTTACGGAGGATATGGCCATAGTAGTTAATGACGCACTGAATTTGCGCCTCGTAGTGCATGTCCTTCACGAGCTTCCGACATCGATTGTTAGCCACAACCTTAGCCATCTCCTCGTACCCTGGCTCACAAGTGTAGAATTCCTGCATGTAGACATAATGTGTTTAGTTCTTATTGCATAAGTGTACAATGAATGGAATGAATGAAGTGTAGAGCGAGAAAGACTTACCCACAATTCGGACACCACTCGATCCGCCTTGTTGACGGAGCACCTGTTGAATGCGTCGATTTGCTCGGTGGCGACGCGGTAGTGCTCCCAAGTCCACGCTGGCTCGTACCTTTCACCAATGTGAACCTGACCTGGGAAGTGCTGCCCGACCAAAGCACCAAGGACGGCGTTCACCTTGCGTTTATGACTACCTGGGGTAATCAATTTCCAACTCCTGCGAAAAGTGATTATGAAAAAATATTAGTTAGATATTAATAAAGATTTTCACATTATCAAATGAAGGAAGTAGTTAGAAGTTACTTACGATGGCATTACTGGTCGAATAACCGGTCGCGTGGACAAAGGTATCGGCCCGTCGGGGAGTCTCGTAGGACCCCGCAGCCACACGATGAGGCTGCTGCTCCGCCTGCTCCCCCTCTTGCTCCTCCCCACCCTCACCCTCATCCTCACCCTCCTGCCCGTCCCCCTCCTCCGACTCTCCCTCCTGCCCTCCCCCTCCTCCGAGCCCCCTCCTCCGAGTCCCCCTCCTCCTCCTCCTCCCCCTCCTCCTCCTCTCGCCTCCGGCGGGGAAGGTGGTGCTACGGACCTACTCCGAGTCACTCGACCCTTAGTGCCACCGCTCCCGGTGCACTTAGAGCGACTGCTCCCGCTGCCCTTGGGACCACCCTTCCCCCGACCCAAACCTCGTGTGGACCCGAGTGGTACATCCGAGTCCGGCATCTGTCTCCTCCAAACGGACGTGCACCGTCGCTGCGGCACACCTCCCACCATCTTTGTCTCGGTCACCTGGAATTAAAAAGTCGGAAAAACAGTTAGCACATATGAAATAAGTAAGACATAATTAGAAACATACATATAAAGAAATATATTATTTAAGACATAATAGTAGCTTACATTTATTAGAAATAATCATCCCAATCGGGATTAATTGGATCGTCCGACCGATCATCACTATCATACATGTCGAGATCACATTCGGCACATGCTCGGCGGAGGAATGACCTCATGAATGCCTAATTGTAAATTCTCAAGTAATTTTAAGTCCTTCGGATTGGAAACTACATCTCCGATGTCCTCGTCATCACCTCTTTCATCATCCTCGGACATCAACCCTTTCATTATCCTCGTCTACTTCCATTTCCATTGCTCCGGTTAGGTCTATCTCAAAACGCCCTTGTAACCCAACTTCTTGAAAGAATTCTCCGTCATATGTTTTAGGGTCCATATTGTAATCTTCATTATTTGGGACAGGTAGTCTACCGTGTGGCGATACCTCGTGCACAACGTCCCACCCTAGAAGACGTTCGTCGGTTTTGCACGGGTATGAGAGATAATACACTTGCGTTGCTTGTTGAGCCACAATATAGACATCGTCTCCTGCATAGACGGATGATTGTCGAATTTCAACTAGTCCAATACTAGGTGTCCGTCGTACTTGGTTAGGATCAAACCAATGACATTTGAATACGACAGGCTTCGGAGGTTTGCGACCAATGAATGAGAGTTCGTATATTTCTTCAATTATTCCATAGTACTCGACCCCATCATCGGCTTTCGTACAAACTTGGAAATTTGTTGTCCTCCGATTGGCCCGACTTTCATCGTATCTTTTAGTGTGAAAACGATATCCATTTACGTCATAGGCGTTGTACGATATTACCCTATATTCACATCCATTTGCTATCTGTCTCAGCTCGGCGAGTCATTGACGCATCATTTCGGCTCTTTTGTTTGAACCAAGAAATGAAATCCGGCATTCCACGACCCGCGCCCTTTTTAAGAAGGGCATCAACATCTTGAGGAGTCGGTGCCCTATTTCTCTGCGAGAATTGTTGAGTAAATTCTCTATACAAAAGAAAATCGAGAGAAGTTAGATGCATATTAGTGACTATCTCGTTATAAATATTATAGTGCAATATCAACTTACTGTAAGTATGGCTGCACTTCAGAAAGGTTGGTCAACACATACAACATGATAGTGCGGAACTCTTCATGTTTCAAGGTCTTAGGAGTCCCACCACTTGCACTTCCAAGTTGCCCTACGAATAGGCTGAGATTGCAATCATTTTCGTTAGCATTGTAACGAGGGGGTGGATTGTGCACGCTTGGAAGGGTCTCAGCATAGTATTTTGATGTGAAGTTTGACACCTCTTCACTACAGTATGCCTCTGCCATGGAGGCTTCAATTTTGCACTTGTTTTTACATTTGGTTCGAAGAACCTTTAATTGTCTCTCAATTGAATAGCACCAACGACCATGCACAGGTCCACACATTTGTGCCTCATGCGGGAGATGCAAAATCATATGCTCCATCGGATTAAAAAAGCCGGGGGAAAGATCTTCTCCAGCTTACAAAGCAACACGGGAGCCATTTTTTCCATTTCTGCTATCACGGTTCGAGATAACTCCTTAGCACAAAGGGTGCGAAAAAAATAGCTTAACTCTGCAAGCACTAGCCACACATGGTCGGGAAGATAACCTCGAACCATGACTGGAAGAAGGCGTTCAATCCATATGTGGTAGTCATGACTCTTCATCCCATTGACTCGCATAGTACTTATATTCACACCCCTCCTCAAATTCGCTGCATACCCATCGGGGAACATTAAAGTTTTTATCCATTCTAGTACTTCCTTTCTTTGGTACCTCTTTAATACAAAATCGGCTGGAGGCTTTTTCCATCTTTTGCCGTCTTTAGGAGACGGAATGTCGAGCTTTGGTCTATTGCATAAGCTAGCTTGATCCACTCTAGCCTTAACGTTGTCCTTAGTCTTACCAAGAATGTCCATGATTGTAACCCAAAGTGCCTCGGCGACATTCTTTTCAGTATGCATCATATCTAAAATATGTGGAAGAAGAATGTCAATCATATACGGCAGCCTCCACAGACCCGAAATCCGAGTCCATGCATGCTCCTCACCATATCCTTCAAAACCACCACCGACCTTTTCCTTGAGCGCGTTTAATTGCTCAAAAATTTCGGCATCTGTCAATATATGTGGCGGGGGTTCTTCAACCACCACACCTTTTGTAAAGTTCTTTTTGTCCCGTCTGAATGGATGACCCATAGTAAGGAACTGTCGGTGTTTGTCAAAAGCAACGTACTTGCCACCATTCGTCAACCAAAAGAATTTGACAACCGACTTGCATACCGGGCATGGAAACCTCCCGTGAACACACCAGCCGGAAAAATTCCATATGCCGGATGGTCATGCATGGAGTACATGTACCACACTTTCATTTTAAAGTTCCTCTTTCTAGCCCTGTCGTATGTCCATACCCCAACATTCCAAGCATCAAGCAACTCATCGATCAAAGGCTCCATGTACACACTCATTTTAGTCCCTGGATGTCCAGGAATTATCAACGACAAGAATATGGTTTGTGCTTTAAACATGATGCCGGGAGGAAGATTGAGAGGGATAACAAACACCGGCCAACAAGTGTACGGGGCAGATGACATTCCATAAGGATTGAATCCATCCGTCGCCGGTGCAACCCGTACATTACGAGGATCCTCGGCTTCTTCGGGATGCTGCTCGTCAAAATGCTTCCATGATTCACCATCGGCTGGATGTACCATATTTTCGAGAGCGGTATCGTTTGCCTTCTTTGTGCCATGTCATCTGTTTTGCGGTCTCCTCGGTCATGTAAAGGCGTTGAATCCTCGGTACGAATGGAAGGTACCGTAGGATTTTCACCGGGATTTTGAGCTGTCTCTTATGACCATCACCAGAATCTACCTCAATGAACCTGGAGGAATTACATTTAGGACAGTAATTTTTTTCGAGTGATCTTTCCTGAATAAGACGCATCCGTTAGGACAGACATGTATCTGCTCGTACGGCATCTTAAGTGCACGAAGGAGCTTTTGTGACTCATACATGTTGCGCGGCAGATTGTGACCACTCGGAAGCAGGCTACCAAAAACCGTCAACATATTATCAAAGCCGTCTCGACTGATGCCAAGCTGAGATTTTAAAGCCATTAGTCGTCCGACAGCATCCAGCTTGAGAAACATCCGTATGGTCGTGAAATGGTTTCCGTGCCGAAGACAACATGTCGTAATAGGCTTTTGCGGTAGGCTCGGCGGCTCCTCCCCAACATGGCTAGGTCCTTCATCAAAGTGGGCGTGATGAAAATCATCTAACATGTCTCCGCACCCGGCATCGGAATCATATTCTGCAATGCGTTGCCTCACGACCTCGTCCCTAACTCGATGGGCTTCACCATGGCAGATCCAACGGGTGTAGTTCGCCATAAACCCATTATTGCAAATGTGTTGACCCATTTTCAATTGTGTTTGATATGTCTTGTTCTCACACCTGGCACATGGGCACATTGCTCTACCCTGTCCTGATTGAAATGCCTTTTTCAAGAATTCATGTACCTTGAAAATGAACTCATCCGTATAGTCACGCTTACCCCGCCATCCCGTGTACATCCAATCACGACTATCCATCCTTTAACATAGCGCAATAGGTGTTATAGAAATCATATGCAGCTACGCGATAACCTATCATGCCCTAATAGGTAAAGATAGGTCCTAATCCCACCCGAGTATGTGTAGACGGGTAAGCTTCCATGCTCCATCCCTACCCGAGACAAAATTTCGGCAGCACCTCCCCGCTGTTCTCCAAATACACGTCCTATCAAGAAGATTGTGTATCCGGAGAACAACAGGGGGTGATGCCGAAACTCTGTCTCGGATAGGGTGGAGCATGGAAACTAACCCCATCTACACATCCACGAGCTGTCCATAAAACGTGGACAATTCGAAACAGATACGGTCGTACATATGCAAACAAATACATATTTTCAACCGTATCTCTTTCGAACGGGATACGCCTAACTAGGTTACGCAACCTAACAACATTATATGAAAAAAGGGGTCCTGTTATCTCACCTTACTACGTAGCGAAGCGATGAGTCAAGGACGGCGCCTCTCTACAAAGCCTCACTGCAGAAAGTAAACAAAAAAATTAGTGTCCAATAAAAATTTTGGCAGCACCTACCCTAAACAATGAGGGTTCAAAACCTGCAAAAAAACAATCGACACGATGGCCGACAACCACAACAAATTCACGATGGCCTACCCTAAACAGCATCGACACGATGGTCGATTCATATTCACAAAGTCTATGTCTTCGATTACCTACAAACCTTTGCTTATCCGTGACGTAGAGGAGGTTCGGCTATGATGGCGTCGGGACGGGGTGGCTGGCAGGCGGCGGGGCAGCACCGCGTCGGGACGGCTGCGTCACGGGGCACGGGCAGGGCGGGCGCGGGGCCACGGGCCGCCTCCTACTCCCGGCGGGTGGCGGGACGGTGACCGGGCCGCAGGGCGTCCTAGGGCGGCGCGCGCCACGGGCCGCCTCCTACGCCGGCCGGATGGCGGGGCCGCAGGGACGGAACGGCGCCGCGGGGGACGGCGAGCGGGCCGGGGCACGGGGTCCGGGGTGGGGCGGCGCCACCACGGACGCGCCGCGGGCGACGGGGAGCGCGGCGGGCGGGGCGGCGACCCGAGCACGGGGCCGAGGCGGCGGCGCCGGTGCGGCGTGAGCAGGGCGCGGGCAGGCCGGCGCGGGCGCGAAAGGCGGCGACACGAGCACGGGGCCGGGCCGGCGGCCCCGGTGCGGCGCGAGCGGGGCGCGGGCAGGCCGGCGCGGGCGCGGGCGGCGCGGGCGCGAGCGGGGCGGGGGCAGGCCGGCGCGGGCGCGGGCGCGGGCGGCGCGGGCGCGGGCGGGGCGCGGGCAGGCCGGCGCGGGCGCGGGCGGGCGTGGCAACGGTCGTGAGAGTGAGAGACCGAGAGTGAGAGAGAGAAGGAGAGCCGCGCGTGTAGGAAGACTCGAGTGTTCGCCGTGTGCCAAGATCTACGGCACACGGCAAACAACGTTTCGCCGTGTGCCAAGATCTACGGCACACGGCAAACATTGAGTTCCTTCCTTTTTTTTTTTTTTCCACCTCCCGGACAGCGGGCGGGCCCAGGTTTAGGACATCTTTGCCGTGTGCCTAGGGAAGGGCACACGGCAAAGATTGAGGTTTTTTTTTCCGTTGGTTTGCCGTGTGCCTAGGGAAGGGCACACGGCAAACATTGAGTTTCTTTTTTTTTTTCCCGCCTCGCGGACAGCGGCGGGCCCAGGTTAGGACACGTTTGCCGTGTGCCTAGGGAAGGGCACACGGCAAACGTTGAGGTTTTTTTTCCCACTTGTTTGCCGTGAGCTTTGGCTAGGGCACACGGCAAACAAAGAGTTTCGCCGTGTGCTAACCGCATGACGCACGGCGAATCTCATTTCCAAAATTAATGTTTTTGTTAAACTCATTTGAAAACCTATATGGCAGTGTAAATTTTGAGCTATTTGGAAGTGCAAATTCATTTGAAAGTAAAAACCTATATGCAACTCCAAATTCATTTCAAAACCTACACGACCTTATCTTATCTATCTGAATCTATATGGAGGTTTATGGAAAACATTCACGTTCTACACGTCGTTCGTGACCAAATGCGTAAAAACAACTCAACTCTTTATGACATAATCGGTATATGCTAAAATTACATTACAACAATTTTCAGGAATTTCAGACAAAATATGAATTTTGTAGAATTTTAAAAGTATTTCATCCAATGGTCAATGTAATGTTTCGTGAAATAAGATTTTTCAAAATTTCGTTAACACTACCGCATATTATATTAAATTAGTATAAATATTATGAATATCATTTTTTGATGCATTTTTGTCTATTATTTCATGCACTTGCAGTTCAAAATTCACTTATTTCAAATAAATCTTGTAAACAAAATAAATTAGTTAAATATAGAAGAAATGGTGCAAAACAACCCAAATTGAAACATTGTCATTCAAACCATGTACATGAAAAGGGAAAAAAGTTGGAGATGTGAAATACAAAAAAAAAATGTGTATTTTGCCGTGTGCCAAGACGAGGCACACGGCGAAATGCTCCATTTGCCGTGTGTCGTTGGGTGGACACACGGCAAAATGCTCCATTTGCCGTGTGTCCTTGCCTAGGCACACGGCAAACACGGCATCCTCTAACGGCGGGGAACGGCCGTTGATTGTTGCTTAGGTCACCGTGTGTCGTGAGGCGGACACACGGTGAAGAGACTTTTTGCCGTGTGCCTTTCCCGTGGCACACGGCGAAGACGCAGCTGCCGTGTGTTGGTTTGATGCCGTGTGCCGCGTCCCTGGGCACACGGCATATGGTCTCTTCGCCGTGTGCCCGTGTTTTGGCACACGGCGAATATGTTTACACACGGCAGCATGCCGTTTTCCGGTAGTGCAATAAGTCTAATTCACAAATTCTTAGACATTTTAAGGTGCTTTTAAAGGTTAAAAAAATTATCTGCAGCTTTATTTTTTTCAATTCTGAATTATACTACTTTTGCAATGTTCTACAAGAGTAACACTGTATATTGGGTCAAAATGCTATGCTTGTGTCTTGGTCAGACATGTTGTCGGTCGTACGCAAGACACACTATGAGGGGCATGGTGCATGGTTCTGTTGCTCAAACAATGTGCCAAGCAACAAGGGACAAACACCCTTCCATTGCAAATTAATTAGCAAAGAACGTCCCGTTTTCATGGAGAAATCCAGCTGCTTTTCATGTCAAAGCAATTAAGAAAAAAACAAGAGATTGAAACTGACGGAAGTAAATAGAAAACAAAGAAGTATATGTAGTCCATGATTTGGCTGGAAATTCCTTCATATACACACAGGTACCTGAGGTACATATCTTTTGACACCACATCAGATATATATTCGCAACAGAATCTTTCACGCTTACATCTTGCATGAATTAATATTATCCACCATCTGGCTCGCTGGGTCTTTCTCTGGTGTCCCCAAGACATCTTTCGGTCAACCTAGCTAGTTAACACCTTTGAGGAAAAGTTTTCTTTCTTATAGTGAAATCTTGAATAGTTGAATGGTCTGACTCTACGTGCAATTAAGTTCGAGACTAGGATGCTTTAGAACTTCTCTTTATCTAAAAATTAAAACAAAGCTAGTTAACACTGTCCAGCAACTTGCGATCTGCTAGGTCTTCTTCCTTTGTCAGTCTCACGTAAGTTGCTGGACCTAATAGTTATAAAACCTGTCTGCACCGTGCACAGCTTGCATTAACTTTGTCGCGAAACCCCACCCACGACTGGATCAACACTCCAATCTTCTCTGAACAACATACAGACAATATACGGGGTCTGCAGCGAGTCCCAATCTGTCCAGGCTCCACACTTGTGTTCCACCCATACCTGCGAACAATGCCTAACAACCGGGCATTATTAGCACTCTGCTAGCTGTTTCTCAACTGATTAATTTGGTTAATTAACTACTAAATCGTCAGATTAAGCTGAATTAGCTAATGCTGTGAATTTTTTCTACCAATGGCTTCGTGGATTTTGAATAGTAAACATTAATACAACTTTTCTCTCTCAAAACATCATTTCGTTTCTGTGGCAATGTGGGCTGTGTGATGCCATGGATCAAATTTTCTCGACATAGTTGTAAAATAACTCCACTAGTGTCAGTCCACAAACAAGCGGCCTAGCCCCGGGCTGGTCAGCATCATGGTGAAGATGATGTAAAAGCAGAGGTGATGAAAGGGCTACAAATTACTACTGAAGCTCTAGGTGAAACATACCTTGGTCTACCAACAGTTGTTGGCAAGGTGTTGGATGGAACTTTCAGCTACATGGCAGACGGATCTGGGGTTTTGCTAATGGTCAGAGTGAAAAGGAGCTCAGTTGTGCGGCCCGAGAGGTACTTACAAAGGCCAATGGACAAGCAGTGCCTACCTACCTGATGAGTTGTTTTAAGTTGCTTGCGTATGTGTGCAAGCGGATGACTTCATACTTATCAAAATACTAGTGGGGAAGTGCGGTGGATAGCCACAAAATTCACAGGCAAAGATGGACGAAGCTTAGGTGCCCCAAGAGCGAAGATGGCACTTTTGTGTAAGCAAGGGTGGAGATACTAACTAGGCCTGATGCTCTATGTACTCGTGTGATTAAGGGAAAGTATTTCCCAAATGAGGACTTTCTTACGGCCACCAGGAAGAAGAAGCGCTCGAAAACATGGCGTGCGATGTTGTATGGCCGTGATATCTTGAGGGAAGGAATAATAAAGAGAATTGGCTCGGGGGATTCTATTGATATCTGGAATGATAACTGGATTCATGGTATTCCATCACTAAAGCCACGAGTGCGGCATGTATAGAGGTTGATGTGAACCAGGTCTCGGAGTTGCTGCACCCAAATAGTAGGAGTTGGAATGAGAAGCTGATCTACAATTCCTTTATATGGATGGACGCGTCGGAAACTTTGAAGCTCAAGCCGAGTTGTCACTCTCTGGAAGACGTGTTGGCTTGGGCTTGGGAGAGACACGGTTGTTATTCTGTGAGCTCGGCATATCGTGCTTTGAAAAAAGAGGAAAGTACAAGGATGTAGGCCGAAGGGAGTGCAACTATGGCCTCAGATGATGAGCGCTGGTGGAAAGTCCTATGGAAGATGAGGATCCCCCCAAAAGTTTGAAATATTTTGGTGGAGAGTGATGCATAATTACCTACCAAGTAAGGCTGAACTAAAGCGAAGGCATGTTGCTAAGGAGAGCCACTACGAGACGTGTGGACACCCACCAGAGTACTTGTTCCATTTTACTTTCGAATGTACCTTCGCTCTGAGGTTCTGGGAAGCAGTGGAGAGACTCACAGGTAGGAAACTACCAAGGTTGCATCCGGTGTCATGGGCCAAGGATATTATTGGTGGTTGTCTAAGCTCCACCTAGGACTCCAATATCCTGGCCTGTGGTGATTGGTTGCTATGGTCTGGAGGGAATGCTCGTCGCAATGGAAAAGTGAATTGGTGTGCTAATGCAGCTGCTCGACATATCACAAAGATGATAGAAGACATTGTCGGGCTGTTGCCGGAAACTCCTGTCACTCGACTGACAATAAGAAGCCAATGGTGACCGCCGGATGAGGGATATGTGAAAGTCAATAAGGATGGAGCTTTCCTCCAGAATGAGTATTTAGGTGTTTCGGGAGTGGTGATTCGTGACCATCATGGAACAGTGATGGTTGCGATGGCACGCTGGTATTATCATGTGGCCGATACGTTGCACAGTGAGGCACTAGCGACATGAGATGGACTTGTTTTTGCTGGTTCGCTGGGTTAGGATAAAGTGGTGCTAGAGCTAGATAGCAAGATACTGGTGTGGAATCTCTCATCTCCTTCACGATGGATAGATCAGTCGTTGCTGGGTTATGGCATGAATAATTGAATATACAGGAGCTAGGCAGGTCCTCTTTCTTTCTTTGTTGTTTTTGCTAGAAGAGACTATGTGGTGGCTCATTCCTACGCGAATAAGCCATCATATGTTGGCCGTGAGTGTGTGTGGATGAATCCCCTGCCGTCCTGGTTGGTTGCTTTAGCTACAGAAGATTGTAATCTGTCTGTTATGCCGTAATACAAGCTCCTGTGTTTTCCCTAAAAAAAAGTTCAACATCTTGGTGCTAGTAGGGTTGCCAGGTGAATCGTGTGGCGAATCAGTCTTTAGGTGGTCTCTTCATTTTTCTCGATTTTGAGCCAGCAACAAGTGATTTTCAACTTTGGAAAATTCATCTTTACATCCGGTGTGACCCGGAACAATCGGTTTCTACTCATATAACAATTGGTTTCTACTCGTGGAACAACTCATTTAGAAACAGGCTGGTGTGTGGGACGACAGTGATGTCCAAGGAGGTGGAGAAGGAGGAAGAAGAGGGATCTGCATGCTATGTCCACGACGTGTTGAAGGAAGGTTTGGACTGAGGAGCTAGCGCTGATGGTAGTGCGTTCAAGAGTCTCAGCTGGCGCCGGTCTCGTGAAGAAAAAGGATGACCATTGGAAAGATTGGTGAGCTATATCGGGCTGGACCATGAGTATTCTCGAAGTGGTCGAGGTTAGTGGTTTTCATCACCGTATAAGGCATTCTCAATGCGTCTTCATTTGCAATTAATTATATGCCACATTAGAAAATATGATGACATGACAATAGATTTAGCGTCCCTTTGGTTGGGCTTTTGATTGTGGGTTTTTCCTTCTAAAAATCAAAAGCCAACCAAAAGGATGACTTCCTCGTAGGTGCTTTTTGAAAAAAAAATCTACTTTTTTTACAGTAAAAAATTCACAACACCTCACCCCTGCTTCCACCTGCTTTTGGCTATGAGAACTTTGCAAAAATTACCCACTGCCACTCTAGTTATAAGATAACGTTTCGAGACTTATGTTTCCTTTTTGTTCTGGGCAGGCAGCGAGAGGCGCGAGAAGCGAACTAGCTGGCACGCGACGGCAGCTGGCTCGCACGCACGGCAGACCCGGTAGCATGCGCGTCAGCGGTTGGCTCGCGAGCGTCATGCGTGGCGGCTGCACGCGGCGGCAGGCTCGTGTGCGGCATGCGCGGCGGCGAGCCTGGCGGGCGTGGCGGCTGGCTTGCGGGAGGCATGTGCGGGCTTGCGCGCGGCATGCGCGACGGCGGGCGCAACAGCTAGCTCGCGCGTGGTAGGCGTGGCGGCTGGCGCGTGCATGGCTGCAGGCGTGGCGGCAGGCACGCGACGGCCGGAGCTCACCAGTGAAGTTCTCAAATGGAAGATCTGCGCGAGGAAGAAGAAAGGGGATGAGCAGCGAGGTCCACTCGTCAATGAAAGAAAGTGATGGGTGTTCTGGATGACATGTGGGGTCCACTAACAAGCTTTTTGTATAAGTCACACTCACTCACCAAACGGCTTTTAACTTTTTCACAACCTAAACACTATGACTGGTTTTTTCACGATCCATAACTCACAGCTGCTTTTTTCAAAAGTCGAGCCTAGCCAAACACACCCTTATTAAGAAAAAGAGAGATGATTTTCATCCACATGAAAGGATGTGTCCACCGTTTCCAACATGGTGAAAGTCAAATGAAATTGGATTGAGAATCTTTTATTTCATCTCCAACAACCTCAACCAACAATTAAACATCACCTAGCAACGATTTAATGTTATGTCAAGCATGTGAAATTGTGAAAAGGATGAGTGCATAGAGATATATTGTTTCATTTCACAGAGCAAGACTAGAAAGCTGATGTGTCACACTTATACATTACAACACTACATAGATACTAGCCTATCAACCCGTGCACATGCACGGGCTAGCATTTGAAATTGTGACCTAACTTCACTATATCTTTAGTAGATAGATTTACTGAATGGTTCTACGTCAAATTTTAAGCATGTTAGATCCAATGACTAAGATTTATTGAATGTCTAATTCAATGGTCAGATGTTTTGCGTTTTTTATGAGAATTTATAGGATTTTCACCGATTAACGTGGATGCCTTAAATAGAGCCTCCAATTAGTAAATATAAAATATAAGATAAGATAAGATAAGATATGTGAATAAAGAGAGGGAGAGCAGAGATAATCAAGTCGGAGTGGAGGGAGGAGGGAAGGCGAGCCACCGCCACCGCATTGCCTGTGCGAATTGGATAAGAAGCCTCGCATCGATCTGATACCAGTTGGGAGGGAGGGAGTCAGGTTTCTATACACCTGTATCTGATTACATATTAACGAATTATGTACGATGCCCAGCCAGACATATGTTAAATAATTGTATTACATGTTGCTTCCTACGCGCTCCTTCCACATGGACATATTGATTCAGTCCATATGAGACGACCAAACCCCACCTCATATTCACCGTGAAGTAATGAAGAGCCACACACTGGCGCATGTAACTCGCACACTTCCGGACCAGCGATCAGATCATCTCGATGGAGTGGCGTCGTAGCCAATCATATTACCCCGTGGACCACTCCCAACGAGGCGACGAATAAGAACTATGGACCGCTCCAATTTTGTCAGTACAATTTTGTCCCGATTTTAGCGTGCAAATTAGCAGCCCCTCCTATTATGAAATATTTTTTTGAAAAGAATATTAGAATATAACTAACTTTTTAATGAGAAAATAATGCTTAAATTTATTGATTTTGAATTTTGCACAAATCGAGACACACAATTTCACATACAAACCAACCAGTAAAAATAATATTCTCATTCTAATATTTTTTAAAAAAGTAAAGTTTAGTTCAGATCAAGGGCGTGATAGTTGTTTTACCCTCCGGTTAACACTGTACCATTAGATGTCAAAAATTAGTGGAAGGGACACGGAACGAAATAAAAATTGTTTATGTCCTAATCGAGAAGTTCGTTTTGGAAAGGGACAAGGAAGGAAGCACCATCTTTTTTTAAGGCTAAGAAAGGAATTTTCTAAATTTGTTCAGTTGCTCATTTCTACCAAGGCACCAAGGAACAATGTATACACGCTTCATGTTTGTGTTTAGTGATCGTCGTGACTCCACTCAGCCTGCCCAATAACATCACATTTATATCTTTCAGCCTACCTAAAGTTTGACATCATCTTTTTTCTTGTGAAAAATGCCAGGTCAAATTGTCTGACTTATGAAAACGCGTATCTGTACGGCTGTACTTACGTTTACAAGCCTCAAACAATTGAAACAACCTTCCAAAACTATTGACGACAGTGAAAATAAACAAATTGTTCAGTACTTGCAACAATACGACCATTTTCATCAAACTAGTCTAGTGCAGCTTTCTCCATGCGTAACAAAGAGGAAGAATAACACAACTAGCACAATTTAAACTGACCCGGTAGGTTATGGAGACAAATTATACTTCATGTTATGCAAAGAGTTTGGCTAGTACACACTTATTTTAGAAAGGACGGTGGATTTTCTTGCCTTGGTAACAAAAAAGAATTCCCGTGGCCTTCATTCTTCAATTTCAAGCACGCAGAAGAATTCAAAGTCTACACTACCGGTGGGTCCATTGTCACATAATCAACTAGCCACTGTCATGCATCCAGTGGCAGATAAGTCAGTCCCATCAAGAGTTGGGCAGTATGAAACGATTTAGAGACAAGGTCCCGATTGCCATTTGCAACGAGTTAGTCAGTCCCTGACGCATGCTTGTTGCTTGGAGGAGGTGGCGAAAGTAAGCTCTTAAGGACATACTGTCTCTGTTCCAAAATGTAAGCATTTGTTTGACCGCTTGTCTTATTCAAAAAAATTTATGAAAAAATAAAAACAAATACATCATATTTAAAATATATCTAATAATAAATTAAAATATAACAAAATAATCAATATTCTTGTAAATTTTTTAAATAAGACAAACGGTCATATCTAATTCTGAAAAGACAATAAATGCTTATATTTTAAAACGGAGGTAGTACTAGTCATTTACCATTACACATTGACTACGGACGGACCCCCAGCCACGTCAGGTTCAGATTAGGACAGTAGCTAGCCGTTCCTGGCAGGCCACAGTCTATCCTAGTCACCATAGTGGAATTTTGTTTCTCATTACGTTGCTGATCGACGCAACTGGGATTTTTTCTTTCCCAATAACAGAAAAAGATTATGATATAAAAGTGTAAGGGGCACAGAGTCACACATAACATGCTCCTTTGGCTGTGGCTGTTGCTTATGCAATACTAGTATGAATCAAGCAATGCCGAGAGCAATGAGAGAAACGGCGTGGTTGTCGATCTTCTGCTTCGCCACTGCCGGCATCCTCCAAGTTCGTGCACAGCCAGACAGCAACGGTATGCTCACATGCCTAACAGCACAGCGTTCTAGCAATGCACGATTGAGGAAAACCGTGTCTATATTGTACGGTTGCAGGTTTTGTGAGCATAGACTGTGGCCTGCCAGGAACGGCTAGCTATGTGGACAACAAAACCCAGCTGCCGTATGCTCCGGATGCTTCCTTCGTCAACACTGGCTCCAACCACAACATCTCGACGGAGTACATGACGCCGCAGATCTCCAGGCGCTACCACAACGTGCGCAGCTTCCCGGACGGAGCGCGTAACTGCTACACCATCCGGTCGCTCGTTGCTGGGCTCAAGTATCTCATCCGCGCCGTATTCATATATGGCAATTACGACGGCCTCGGACGGCTGCCCGTCTTCGACCTCTACGCCGGTGTCAACTTCTGGAGCACGGTGAACCTCTCGAGCCCTGATCTCGCAGAGATTTTGGAGGCCATCGTCGTTGTCCCGGACGACTTCGTGCAGGTTTGCCTGGTGAACACCGGCACCGGGACGCCGTTCATCTCCGGGCTGGACTTGAGGCCCCTCAAGAGCACGCTTTACCCGCAGGTGAACGCGACGCAGGGCCTGTCCCTGTTCGACAGGTTCAACTTCGGCCCGACCGATTTTACAGACTTTATCAGGCAAGCAAAACTTATCAGCTCACCAAACAATTAACCTTCGTCCATGTCCTTGCGATTAGTGAGAATTCACTGCTTGACCGTGAAGACAAAATGAAATGGTCAGGTATCCTGATGACCCGCATGACAGAATATGGTTTCCTAAGGTGAACGCTACCAGCTGGAACTCTATATCGGTGACGGACAAGGTGGCAAACATAAATAACGATCTCTTCGAGGCGCCGTCCAAGGTGATGCAAACGGCCATCACGTCGCGCAACATCTCCGAAAAGGTCGAGTTCTCGTGGCTTGCCAAGCCGAATCCCAAGCACCCGACGCCGAGGTACGTCGCCAACATGCACATCTCCGAGCTGCACAACTTCGGCAGCAACGCCGTGCGGGAGTTCTACATCAACGTCAACGGAGAGCTATGGTACCCGCTCGCTGTCAAGCCGGAGTACCTTAGTTCAGGCGCCGTCTATAGTATAGTCCCATTCCCAGCCTCCAATCAGTACGACGTCTCCTTGAACGCCACCATCAACTCCACTCTGCCGCCGATCATTAACGCTATGGAAATTTTCTCCATTATACCCACCACAAACGCCGCCACAGACTCCTCGGACGGTAAGTGCACGTAGTTAAAAATATACTCCACAATATGCAGATACAAGTTCACGACTAAGGAAGCAATGCTCGGGTGTTATTAAAATCTTGGATGCAGTATCGGCCATCACGGCTGTCAAGACAAACTACCAGGTGCACAAGAACTGGGAGGGTGATCCATGTGGTCCCAAGACTCTTGTGTGGGATGGACTTACTTGCAGCTATGCCATATCAAGTTCTCCAAGAATCACAGGCCTGTAAGTCTCTGTATCTTTTTTAATAAAACTTTCGACATAAAGTTAATTTTACTGGAAAATATATTCATAAAGGAAAGGAATTGTACATATGGGTGAATTGACTACTTGGATATTTTGCAGAAACATATCTTTGAGTGGTCTCAATGGAGATATATCATCTTCTTTCGCAAATCTTAAGGCTGTCCAATATTTGTATGTGTGGAGTTCATTATTTATTTGAAACCTTACTCCATCATCGTTATAACAAAATAAGTAAGACACATCATGATCCATATATATCTTGCAGGGATCTGTCTCACAATAACTTAACAGGCTCAATTCCTGATGTCCTTTCACAATTGTCCTCATTAACAGTTCTGTAAGTTCATAATCTGTGCATTGAGTTTGACTAATCTTGCCCCATGTATCACATTAACTCATAACAATAACCTTTGGTTTATTTCAGAGATTTGACTGGTAACCAACTTAGCGGATCAATTCCCACTGGACTTCTCAAACGGATGCAAGATGGATCTATAAATCTACGGTTAGTTCTCTTTGATTCTCATTAGGTTGCACGAAGCTTGAAAATCATTTTTTGCTGGTTCGTTTGTAGATATGGAGACAATCCAAACCTTTGCACAAATATTGATTCATGTCACATTGTAAAAGGGAAGAACAAGCTCGCAATTTACATTTCAGTACCACTTGTTCTAGTAGTGGTCATAGGACTACTGGCAATACTACTCTTTTGCTTGCTGAGACGAAGAACACGAGGTGACACATCAGAACTCTTCCCCATCAATTTTCATGAGCTAAAGAGTATAAGACTGATATTGTTTGTTGTATGCGCCATTTAGAATCAACTAACAACAGTGTGAAGCCTCAAAATGAGACACCAATGAGCATTGTACCACCCGGTGGCCATGAGCAAAGCTCATTGAAGTTTGAGAATCGTCGGTTCACATACAATGAATTAGAAACCATAACAAACAACTTTGAGAGAGTGCTCGGTCAAGGAGGGTTCGGGAAAGTCTATGATGGCTTCTTAGAGGATGGCACTCAGGTGGCAATCAAGTTGCGGTCTCAAACTTCTAATCAAGGAGTTAGGGAATTCCTAGCAGAGGTAGGATACATATACATGCCAACTATGGGAGAAATATTTTTGTGATAAAAAATGCAGAAATTCTCATTTCCCTTTTATTTGTTGAAGGCCCAGATATTAACACGAATTCATCATAAGAATCTCGTGTCCATGATTGGTTACTGCAAAGATGGGCAATATATGGCACTTGTTTATGAGTACATGCCAGAAGGCACCTTGAAAGATCAGATAGTAGGTATGTCATAGATATGTGAAATATTCATATGCAGTTAAGATAGCACATCATAGTCTATGCAAACGCTTAAAACTTCCAAGAAAGTCTTATTTGTGATTGGAATCATTTGGAACATTCTTAAGTTGATTCAATTTCTATGAATTGTCAATATGTGTTGTAGGAAATAGCCACAACAGCAGATTCTTAAAATGGAGGCAGAGACTTCAAATCGCCCTAGAATCAGCTCAAGGTATATCTTGATGAAATTTTATTTTTAGTCTAATTGATATATTAATTTAGTTTTGCAAGAAGCACAAACACTTACTAAACATGCAGGGTTGGAGTATTTGCACAAGGGATGCAACCCACCTATCATTCATAGGGATGTGAAGGCAACTAACATCTTGCTGAACGCAAAAATGGAGGCTAAAATTGCCGATTTTGGTTTGTCCAAGGCTTTTAATCATGACAACACAACTAATATGTCGACGAACACTCTTGTTGGTACTCCTGGATACGTCGATCCGGAGTATGTTAATTTAATTATTTCTCTCCAATTTGTTTTCTCCCTTGAATAATTAGCAATTTATGTAACTTAAACTCTTAGGTACCATGCAACAATGCGCCCGACAATCAAGAGTGATGTATATAGCTTTGGGGTCGTGCTACTGGAACTGATTACAGGAAAGCCAGCCATCATATATGATCCAGACCCAACCAATATCATCTATTGGGTTCGACAACGCTTGGCACGGGGCAACATTGAGGATGTTGTTGATTCACGAATGCAAAATGATTTCGATGTTAACAGTGTTTGGAAGGCTGCAGAGATCGGGCTTAAGTGCACAATAGACACGTCAGCACAACGACCCACAATGACCGATGTGGTGGCACAATTGCAGGATTG
Organism: Chloris gayana; assembly: GCA_031894775.1. Classification (NCBI taxonomy): domain Eukaryota; kingdom Viridiplantae; phylum Streptophyta; class Magnoliopsida; order Poales; family Poaceae; genus Chloris; species Chloris gayana. Next base: position 20,659 of record JAUNZO010000499.1, read on the forward strand.
CCTTGAGCTTGAGAAGGGTCGTGCTGGTGGTGATTCAAACGTTAACTTCTATACCGGTAGCTCCGGTGACCCCAACTCATATTACAACGCGTCCACCGTGGATGGCCGGTTCATTGGCGTGAGCCAAAGCAATAGTGTTGAGATGGAACATTACATTCAGAACACCGAAACATCTGGAACAGGTCCTGTTGCACGTTAGAGCAGGCTCTCGAGGTTTCAGTGATGTTGTTTCACCAAAGCAATAAGGTCGATTTTATAAATTTGCTAAAATTTAAAGTGAGTGTATTATTAAGGTACAAAAGTGTTTGCATATTTATGTTTATCTACGATATCTGAGAGTCTATAGATACCGTATTAATTTCCTTGTAGATCTCCAGCCCATTCTCTTCCTACGAGGTCAATGTTTTCAGACCATCCACTGAAATACAACGTTTGGATTTAAAAAGCCCAGTTTTGGAGAGCCTCATGTCACCTAGCTTAGCTACAGGCTCCTTCCAGCCTAAACACTGAACCCTTGAGTTGACATCTGCATTTAAATTGGAGGATGAAGTGGCCATGAAACGGAAAACACAAACTAGCGCATAGCAGGATGCTGGTTGGGCGAGTACAACACTTATGGAAAATTCTATTTTCCTTTTGAAAACCCCTTTCGCCTGACTTAAATAGGAGTAACTTGTTATTCGTAATTTTATATTCTTGGTTTTATTTACTTTGTTTTCTTCACAAAAAAGTTTTATTTACTTCGTTCGATTGAGAGATAACGCATATCAATCTGACTGCCATTTGCACCTGACTCTCTAGTTCTCTTACATGTACACGATACAGAAAGCTGCAATTACTATTGAGGTTTCAGATGTACCGGTTTCTTCAACAGGCCGCTGAATTCCAGAGCATAGTGCAAGGCAAGGGCATCTGAATTCCAGAGCATAGCGGTGGCGCGACGACGGAGGCGCAGAACGGGGAGAATCTCTTGGCTTTGGCCTTTGGGAAGCATTTTGTCGAGTAGGGAGCGCGCTGTAAAGGAACAAGGGTATGGCTGGTCGTAGTGACAGCGCGCGGGAACTGGAACGGCGAACATAAAGGTTGGTGAGCGGTGTCGACAATGTCCGGCACAGATGTGTGCGCGTAGAATGGTGTCCGTCGCTGATGCACGGCTGCTGTGCGCTCCGTGGTTATCCACAATCGGAACAACTCCGAAACGTTTCTGGAGTGAAGGCTGTGCCAGAGCATGGACATCCGAATACGCGCGCACGTCCCGCTCTCCGACCAAGTCGCGCAGAGCTTGGATTCGGACACGGACTCGGAATCCGCTGCTGCGTTCATGCGCACTCTATAAATCTGCCGCAGTCGATCAACTCATTCCCATCACTGAGCCTCTCCTCCAATCTGTGGCCCATGGCCTGCAGCGTCATCCCCGGATCTCGCCTGCCGATGACGACGCCGGCCGAGCGCGCGCAGGTGTACTTCGCGAACGCGCTTCTCCCGGCAACCCTCCCAACCCCGCCGAGGAGCAAGATGGTGCCGCTGCTCCCGACGCCGTGCCTCGTCCCCCTCCCTATGTCCAAGCCCAAGCCCAGCCGCGCCGACGCCGACGAGAGGTGGGACGCGCGCAAGAACGCGGCGGCGCCGTCAGCGTCCGTCCCCGGCGGCTGTGCCGACGCCGCTGAAAGGTACGACACGCTCATGGTCCAGCCGGATCTGAGCGCGTCGTCCTCGTCGGTCACGGGCAGCCGCAGCACGAGCACGATCAGCAGCCGGGGGTCGTCGTCGAGCCGGAACTGGAACAACAACAAGGAGCGGGCAAGCAGCCCGACTGCGTCCGCCGAACGCTGGGATGCACAGAAGCAGCAGCCTCTGCGCACCGCCGCAGGCCAGGAAGGTTGATGACGACGATCGGAGCAGTACCGGAAGCAATGACATGGAGCTGGACATGCTGCCGCAGCAGGCATTCTATGAAGGGCCGAACTTCGTTGTCTCCTCGGAGCCCGGCATGCTTCCGATGCCATCATTCATGGTTTCAGCGCCGTAGCTGCAGGCGAATGATTTATAGGCCTCTACAGTGGGTACTACTAGATTATCAGTATGTCTTTTTTTTTTATCTCATCAGTGTAAATGTTTCGGGGGATATGTTCAATGTAAATTTCAAGCACGCACAAACCCAATGTACCAGCAAAACAATTATTGTATTAGCCATCTGCTAAGTGCTCCCCAGCTCCTGAAACTGAAAACGATGTTGCCCGCCAAAATAAATCTATCCCGCTTCCGAGGGCTGTGGGCTGGGCAATTCTAATCCGTGTGGGAGAGGATGGAATCGAGCAAACCTCCAGATAGGGGAGTTTTCCCCCAAAACTTTCACAGAAACTTTTAAATCAGTCAAAGATTCAATCAAAGTTTCCTTGAAAAAGTTTCATCAAAACTTTGAACCAAACGTCAATCCAAACTTCAATGAAAAAGTTTGAATCACAAGTTTAATTGAAAAGTTCGATAAAAAAGTTTTGTTAGAACTTTGAATCAAAAGTTCAAATCAAAGTTCAATTGAAACTTTCCACAAAACTTTGAATCGAAACTTGACACTTTAGATCGAAAAAATGACAAAAAAAAAGGAATCTCTTGCTTGCTGTTCAGACAGAGAGAGGCCGTGGGATCGCCAGGGAGGGGCCAGGGAAGGCCGCGCCGAGGAGGGCCAGAGCACCGTGTCGAGGGAGGACCCGCACTGGGGAGGGTCGGCACACCTGGAGGAGAAGGAGAAGGGAGGGGCGTCGGAGGAAGAACCGCGCCGGTGAGGGCTCGAGCGCCGTGCTAGAGGACGGGTGGCACGCCTGGAGGAGAAGGGAGGGGCGTTAGAGGAGGGACCACACCGGGGAGGGCCGAAGTGTCATGCCGGGGGAGGGGCGGCACACCTAGAGGAGAAAGAGAAGTTAGATAATGAAATGTAGCAAGTTATATCTAAAAAAAGCGCTACGTTAGATATAAGAGGTATTTTCAGTACATTTGATCGAGTTGACATGTTTTTTTCTATAAAAAAAGAAACCTGAGTACACAATCTAAGAGTTTGAGGGTCGATGATACCCAAAAGATAAATTTGTTGAACCATAAGTGAATTGTACACCGTTTCCCATTAACTTAAATTGTTTGTTGCAACTGGTTAGTGCATAGTAACTTAACATGGTATATCAAGATAGAGGTCTTGAATTCAAATCCTTGCTCCTATTTCCATGTTGCACATGAGGTGTTGAATCATCTTTTCTCATCAGCTGACGTTTTTTTATATAAAATTGGTTAGTGCACAGTAACTTAATAAAATTTAAGGACTGTCGGTGTATCTTACTAAAATAATTATATTACATCTTATCTCTCCCTCAAGAAACAAAGAGAACTAATAATCATCTGAAAATAAATCAGGTGCTTAATAGATGTTTTAGAAACCTGGCAGATTTTCTTGTGTGGTCAGTACGAACATAAAAGACTTTCCGACTTGCACCTTGGCACGGCGGAGAAGTCAGAAGTCTTCTGCCGGGTGGTTCGTGCTCAGTCAGAAATATCTTGGTGTCCAAACAGAGACATCTCGGTCCCATCAAGTGTTGGACAGCAACAGCTCTTAATACCGTTAACTCCATGTAGGAGTAAAGCATTTAAATTTAATAACAAAATATATTTTTTCTGCAATTCTTTTGTAAAGAGTACCCCCCCCCCCCCAATGTATGTATTCTGCAAAAATCACACAGTTTGCACACATTATTGATTCCAAATGTTTTCACTGATATAAATCTAGGAAGCTAATGTAACAATATTAACATTGTTAAATGTTTAAATGACTGCAATTCAGCCTTTTTATGTAAAAAACCATATGTTAATTGTGTGAGGCACCGTTCAAACTAGATGACAATTTATTTTTCTCTAAAAAACAATAAGAAGGCTATACTCTCAAAAATTTGTAAGTTTTCCCCTACAAAATACCATTGGTATCACAAAATAAATGAAGGCAAGTTGAATCAATTAAACATGTAAAAATTGATGTGGTTTTTAGAGCAAAACTTAATAGGTGTATGGTTATTTACAACAAAATGACTTATAAGTAGGAATCTCAAATTTCAAATAACATATGTGATGGTCAGTGAGTAGAGAGGGGTATCTGCATTAGGATATTAGGATCCCTATGCCTTTCTAAACGTTATACGAAAGAAAACATCGTCAGGTTGGCAACTACTCCCTCCATTCCTATATATAAGCATTTCTAAAATCCCAAGACAAAAATAGTCAACAGAGGAGGAGACATATATATACCCCTCATTTTACACTACCTCATCAATTTTCCACCCACCCATCAGCCCATCACATTTTGTCTTATATGTAAGAATGCTTATATAATAGAATAAAATTTGAATCCCTGTAATACTTAAATATAGGAATAAAGGGAGTAGTGTCTAGGCTGACTGGACAACACATCTCGACACATTAGGTGTATTATATGCCTTTTTGCACTGCAACACTAGAATATATATCTTTACTTTTGTATTGTAGCAGCAGAAAAATTCAAATATTAAAGAAGATTATTACAAATGACACAAATCAAAGATAGCCAGAGTTCACACTTCTTAATTCGCAATTCTTATAAGTAGAAATATATATTATTCTATTACAAATGACCAATATCAAAATTCAAAGATAGCCAGATTTCTCACTTCTTAATTCTCAATTCTTATCCTCCCTCTATCCCAGTTTATTTGGCATTCTAGCCATGTTTTTGGATAATAAACATGCTAAATTACTAAGTAAAAATCAGGTTTCTAATAACTCAAATGCATTGCCTGATCATCGTTATCTCTCGCTTGTTCTTGTTCATAATCCACGTCTTTGTTGCTCTAGATGGTAGTCTAGATGCATGCTATATGCTATCAAAATATGTCTATATAGTCAAATATGGTTTAAGAATGTTTTAGGCGCGTTTTCCGTCTAGAGACTAGAGTGGCACCTAGTGCATTGACTCGAAAGACTGACCTCTCAAGTCTTCGCGTCTAGACAAATACAGAATGAGACAGGGGGAGTACAGGGCAAGCTCTCAATCTCAAGGACTGTTGTATAATTGGATGGAGTGCTAGGACTCGGGAGCCAGCCAACTCATACACTCTTGCGTCGCATCCATCCTAGTCAGCACGGCGGAATTTCATAGCTCAAATACATTGCCGATGCACAATGTGCTATAGCAGGGATTTTTTTTCTTTTTCTTAAATAGGAGGAGGAGGACAACAGAGTTAAACTTACCACAGGCTGCTTTTTTTTTATAACAACCACAGGCTGCTTTGGCTGCGAGTCTGCGGCTTTCAAGCAATGATGACGAGAACAAGGGAAGCGACGGCCTGGTTGCCGATCTTCTGCCTCGCCGCCGCTGCCATCGCCGGGATTCTCCAAGTTCGTGCACAGACCGACAGCCTCGGTATGCTCAACAGCTCTGAGATTATTCCTACTTTTATTTGCATAAATAATACTACCATGCATCCATGCACTACGGTTGAAGGAAGAAAAACGTTTCTATTTGTGCGGTTGCAGGTTTTGTCAGCATAGACTGTGGCCTGCCGGAGACGGCGAGCTACGTGAACAACGTAACCACGCTGTCGTACGTTCCGGACGCCACCTTCACGGACACCGGCTCGAACCACAACATCTCGGTGGAGTACATGACTCCGCAGCTCGCCAAGCGCTTCTACAACGTCCGCAGCTTCCCGGACGGGGCGCGCAACTGCTACACAATCCGGTCCCTTGTGGCCGGGCTCAAGTATCTCATCCGAGCCTCCTTCTACCACGGCAATTACGACGGCCTCGGCCGGTTGCCCGTGTTCGACCTCTACATCGGCGTCAACTTCGTGGGCACGGTGAACGTCTCGAGCCCTGATGGCGTGGAGATTCTGGAGGCCATCGTCGTCGTCCCCGACGAATTCGTGCAGGTCTGCCTGGTTAACACCGGATCCGGGACGCCGTTCATCTCCAGTCTGGAGCTACGGCCTCTCAAGAGGAAGCTCTACCCACAAGTGAACGCGACGCAGGGCCTAGTCTTGTACGCCAGGAGGAACTTCGGTGAGACGGAGACCGTCAGGTGAAGAAATTAATTAATTAAAGATCCCAGTTCTTCATCGCCAGTTTGTACCAAATTCATGGAAGAAATAGACTCTAAATCAATTAACCGCAAAAAACAATTATGTGACTAGGTACCCTACTGATCCACACGACAGAATATGGGTCGCTTGGACTAGGCCCAACATCTGGAGCTCTCTGTCGGTGACCAATAGGAACACGGACACGGTGAGAACCAGCGACATCTTCGAGGAACCGTCCAGGGTGATGCAGACTGCCGTCACGCCCCTCAACACCTCAGAGCACATTGAGTTCTCATGGTACCCTGAGCCAGATCTTCAGAATCCAATGCCGAGGTACACGGCCAACATGTACTTCGCCGAGCCGCAGCTCCTATCCGGCAACACCTTACGCCAGTTGGACATCAACGTCAACGGCGACCCGTGGTACAGCGGGCTCAATCTCTCGCGACGAAACTACCTCTATTCCATCGGCGTCTACAACGACAAAGATCCCTTCCAAATCTCCGCTCACTATAACGTATCCATCAGCGCCACCGCCAACTCAAACCTGCCACCGATCATCAACGCCATCGAGATTTTTTCAATTATCGCGACCACAAACGCTGGCACAGACGCCCAGGACGGTAAGTGCATTCATGCAGGGCTAAGCAAAAACTCGAATCTGTTACTGAATACTTTGGACTTATTAACAGTATCTGCAATCACGGCTGTCAAGACGACGTACCAGGTCCAAAAGAACTGGGTGGGCGACCCCTGTGGTCCGAAAGCTTTTTCGTGGGATGGATTGTCTTGCAGCTATCCCACATCCGCTTCTCCAAGAATCACTGCCGTGTAAGTACATAAAAATGGCTCCATAAAAAAATTCTAATCTTTCCTTGCATCGAGGCAAATGCACTAGAACTCTACAGCGCTCAGGGTTCGTGTGGGGAAATGGAATATTAAATTCTCCCACTGACATAATTCTCTTTGTTTCTCACAAAAATAAATCTAATTCAAGGCATGAACATTGATTTAGATGGTTAAAAAATGGAGAGCTAGGAACCGCTAATATATAGATCGGGTTTACAAATGCCTCAGAAAGAAAGCTATTTCAAATTAGTAGCCTTTGACTTGTGTGAAACAAATGTGGTAAAATTGACTCATTCGGTATATTTTGGCAGAAACGTATCCTTCAGTGGTCTGAGTGGTGACATATCACCTTCATTCGCAAATCTCAAGGCTGTTCAAAATTTGTACGTGTGAAGTTACTGATCCATTTCAAACTATTATACATTATAAAAAGAATCAGTTTTCATATGGATTTATTGCAGGGATCTGTCACACAACAACTTCACTGGTTCAATTCCTCATGTACTTTCACAATTACCCTCACTGACATCTCTGTAAGTTTGATATATATACACTAAAACTTATACATAAATTTGCTTGATCTGTTCCCATGGATCACACATTTACACATTTCATTTATCTCTTAGGGATCTGTCGAACAACCACCTCAGCGGATCAATTCCTCCTGGACTTCTGAAACGAATTCAAGATGGATCCCTAGATCTAAGGTTTGTTCTCTGATTACATTCTTGGTTGTACAAAGCATGACCTAATTAATGGTCAATTTGATTAATACCATTCTTGTCTCATTTTGTCTGTAGATACGACAATAATCCATACCTTTGCAGCAATGGAGATTCATGCCAGATATCAAAAGGGAAGAGCAAGCTTGCTGCCTACATTTCAATCCCGGTAGTACTGCTTGTTGTGATAGGACTACTGGCAACACTAGTCTTTTGCTTGCTGAGACGAAAAAAACAAGGTGACCATATCAATGTTTGTGTTAACTATTTTCCTTTTCTGATTAGAAAATGTGCATGACTCACATTGTTGTATACGGGATTATTCAGGACCAGGAAACACTACCATGAAGCCTCAAAACGAGACGCCGATTGGCCATGTGCCACCAGGCAGCCGTGATGCATGTGCACAGAGCTCGTTGCAGCTTGAAAACCGTCGGTTCACGTACAACGAATTAAAGAGCATCACAAACAACTTCCAGCGATTGCTCGGTGAAGGAGGGTTTGGGAAAGTTTACGATGGCTTTTTGGAGGATGGTACTCAAGTAGCCGTCAAATTGCGGTCTCAGTCTTCCAATCAAGGAGTCAAGGAATTCCTAGCAGAGGTAATGGATCTATTCAAGTGTCAGCGAGAAATGTTGCTTGAGTCGTGAAACTTGTGATGTTGAATTCTTGTTTCGTTCTTACTTTATTCATCAGACTCAAATATTAGCACGAATTCACCACAAGAATCTAGTATCTATGGTTGGCTATTGTAAAGATGGACAATACATGGCACTCGTCTACGAGTACATGGCAGAAGGCACCCTGCACGAGCAGATTGCAAGTATACCACTTTGAACCCTCCCCCCCCCCCCTACACACACAGTTTTAAATGATTTCTATCAATATTATTATTTATCAAATGCACTACTTTGAATTTCTCTTGTAATATCAAATTATTGATTCACATTTGTAGGGAATGGCAGCAATGGACGAGGCTTAACATGGCGGCAAAGGCTTCAAATAGCCCTGGAATCAGCACAAGGTTTTTCCTTTTTTATAAAATAAATTTGTAGTCTATTTAATATGATTTTACAAAGAAGTGTGAACACTTTTACATATACATGTAGGGCTCGAGTACCTACATAAGGGATGCAACCCTCCTCTCATTCACAGAGACGTGAAAGCAACAAACATCCTACTTAACGCGAAACTAGAGGCAAAGATTGCTGACTTTGGCTTGTCCAAGTCTTTTAATCATGATAAGGAAGCTCATATATTGACAACTATGATCGTTGGTACACCAGGATATGTTGATCCAGAGTATGACTTCTTTTCTTTTTGAAATCAACTGGAATGGGATAATGCCTTTTAGAGTATATAAAGCAATAGGATACTCTTTTTTTATTAAGAATATATCAAATATTCAGGTTTGCTCTACTGATGATAAGTTACACAATCTAAATTTTCAGGTATCAGTCAACAATGCAACCAACAACAAAGAGTGATGTTTATAGCTTTGGCGTCGTATTATTAGAGTTAATCACTGGGAAGTCGGCCATCATATTAGACCCAACGCCTATTAACATCATCCATTGGGTGCGGCAACGTTTGGCACGTGGCAACATTGAGGATGTCGTGGACACACGCATGCAAAACAACTATGAGGTTAATAGTGTATGGAAAACTGCAGATATTGCACTCAAGTGCACAGAACAAGTGTCAATGCAGCGACCAACAATGACGGTTGTGGTGACACAACTCCAGGATTGCCTTGAACTTGAGAAGGGACGCATTGACGGTTCAAACATCAGTTTCTACACTAGCAGTAGCCGCAACCCCTCGGGACATAATGCATACACCATGGGCAACCAATCTATTGGTGTAAGCCAAACCAGTAGTGCATTCGAGATGGAACATAATTTTCGGAACATGGGAACAACAGGGATAGCAGGTCCTATTGCACGTTAGAGATGTTTTTAGTGGTATTATAAGTACTTTCTGAAGGTATAAAGAGTGACTCTAGCCTCTACGAGCATATCCAAAGAAAATAAGTATATACTATTGTTATATATTTATCCTTTTGGACATCACATGTTCTTCTTCTTCATCATCATCATCATACTATATAAATATGGTGTGGTCGTCTCTTCCTCTAAAAAACTTGCTCCTTGCCCCAATTAGTTATGTGAAGTTGGGTTCATATATAAGACTTGACAAAAGTTGAAGGATCCAAACATAATCCAACATTGATTCGAGTGTCCCCCGATCCGTCTTATTGAAACCATAATCCAAGACGCATAGTTGTCACAACGTGTCGTCGCCATAGTTGACTTCGGTTGTCGTCCGCTCCACAAACTTCATCGGAAAAGCCTTCCCGATCGACATCATTACGTTGTTGGAGAGCTCTTTGCACCCTAGCACGGGCTTCATGCACTAACACATGACCACCGACATGTGCCAGCATCGGTTGTCTAAGCGCGCACATTGGTTCACTTGTGGTGGCATCACCGTCTTTAGCGTCTTCAAGCGTCCGACGCTACCATTGCCATCAACGTGCCTTAACCCTACCGTAACGTTTCCCTAACCCCGATCGGAGACGCGCTTTCACGGATACGTAACATATGCAACGGGGCTCACCTACTTTCGCCATGCTTTGCTTCCTCTATGGCTCTATCCCCTTGTTTTACCATGGTACCGGTCAGGCAACCGCCCAATCAAAATAATGACACAAGAGATCAAGTGTGGAAATGGACAAGTGAACAAGGGGATGGCCGCCGACTGCCTCTGTTCATGCACGTCTCGGAGAAAGTAGCTTGGTCGGGAGCAAAGATTGTGAGGCGGCGGAGTAGCCAAGACCCAATGCCCCTCCGAACATGTTATCGCGGGCAATGCAGTGTGTACAACGCTCTATCTACGTAAGAAGCCATGGTTATAGGCCACGCATCCATAGAGGTTGGTCGGTGGTGCAAGAGTGGCAACTTTCTCAAACCTTTCAAGTCACCAAGTCCAAAACTCTCCGAGCATCACTACACCATGGCCCCCACGCCCATTGTAACACCCCGGAATTTCACATTCTGGATTGTGCATGAAAATCCACAAAATTTTAAAACTTTTTCAAACATATTTAAATATTATCTAAAGGATAATATTATAAATATATTTCTCTTTCTTTCTTCTTTAAGAGGAAGAGTTATCCTTTAAACTCAAACAATTAGTTTGATTCTAAAGATTCAATAATGAATTTTCCCAAAAGAACGTATGATTTGTTTTAGATTATGAAAGACTTATTGAAAAATACACATTTGATTTACGAATTTATATTATTTTGGAACACAATATTTTAAACGAGGTATTTTCCCTTTCTAGGAAAAAGAGAAACATTTATTTAAGAAATACTTTTGATTTATGAAGATAATCTATTTTAAGAAAATGATTGATGAAAAGAAATTAATAAACAATTATATTTGATTTATGAAAATAAGTTTATTTCAAAAGGCATTATTTTATACAAGGTATTTCACTTTGAAAACCACATGAGAGCTTTATCATTTCATGTGAGAAAAAGGAGCTACTTTCGAAAATAAATAAAGTTGGATTTATAAAGGATTTTGCTTTGAGAGATACTTTATTTTTTGATTTATAGTTAAATACTCTAAATGGGTCAAAAAGGCTTATCAAATAAATACCTTTAGTTTATGAGGAAAATTTGACTTTACAAAATACATGTGATTTATGAAAAGAATTAATTCAATAATAAATATTTCTGATTAAAGTATTTTACCTAGGAGTTTTTAGTATCAAAACATTTTCAAATGAATAAAAAGGAGCTATTTTCTAAATTTAAATAATTAATTTTGGTTATTCAAATTTTCTTTGTTGCTTTCAGGCTAGAATAGTTGCAATAGGTTTTTATTGTGTGAAAAGTTATTTAAAAATTACGAGTAATCTTGTATGAGGAAGTAGAAATAGAATAGAAAAGGAATATAAAAAAAGGAAATTCTAGCTGCCTCCACGGGCCAATTTTCCCACCTCGGCCAGCTTTCACCATCCCAACCGCGAGCACTGCCCAGCCGTGCCACCAGCGTGCCCCAGTCAAACCCAACCACGCTGCTTGCCCAGCCTTCCTCGCGCAGCGCATCCCAGCTACGGCCGGTCGCAACTCATCCTCGCAGCCGCCAATCCGGAACCGCCACAGAGTCCCAATAATCGAGAGGCCTTGCGTGTCCAACCGAGAATCCTAGGGCGCACCCATAAAACCGCACCGCGTCTGCCAGTCTGTTTCACAAATTCTATGCCTACGTTCGTTTTCCTAGGGCTGGACGAAAGCTCGAAGCTCGTGGCTTGGCTCGATTCGTGAGTAGCTCGGCTCGGCTCGGCTCGACTCGGTTTCTTAACGAGCCGAGCCGAGCTTACATTTTAGCTCGTCGGATTAGCGAGCCGAGCCGAGCTAGCTCACGAGCTGCTCGCGAGCTTAACGAGCTCCGAAAGACTGAGAATAAGTAATGCTCAATACCAATATAATGTCATATATTGAGTTAATTTTTGAATATTTTGAAACACATTTTAAATTAATCTATGTTATTAGCTTTTTCATGAAGTATAAATCATATATCTTACCTATTTTATAATAAAATATTTCAGAAATAAAGTATGTAATATCTTAATTGTTCTATATTCCTGGCTCGCGAGCCAAACGAGCTAGCTCGAGCTAATTATCGAGCCGAGCCGAGCTAAGTTTTTAGCTCGTCCGTGTAACGAGCCGAGCCGAGCCGAGCCGGTTTTCTAACGAGCCTATACGAGCCGAGCCGAGCCGAGCCGAGCCAGCTCGACATCCACCCCTACGTTTTCCAGCCCTAGCGCCGTGCGCCGCCGCCTTCGTCCATTGCGCTGTGGTCGAGGTCGCCGTCCACCGAGGAGACGTCGTCCTGCTCTCCGCCGAGGCCCGGACGAGGACCGTGATAGCATGCCGCCGCGCAGGACATGCCCACGATGAAGAGCCCTCGCCGCGACGCTGCCCCGGATGCCCTGGACTCCGCACCGACGACCACCTCGCTCATGTGTCGCGGTAGCTGTGCATCTACGTCGAAGAAGCTCATCGTTGGCACTAGGTGGTTTCTTTTTTTAGGTAAGTTCGGATGACAATTTGCGTATTAGCTATGAAGCACTCGTTAGTAATTTCTACTGTATAGGCCACAATGATTTTGCCCCCTTAACCTTTCGCGTTTCTTATATGATTTTGTGTCCCGTAATTGTGTATTACTCTGTAGACCAGCACGTCACAGCTCGTGTGTGCGCACACGCAAAACCGGTTCCTGGAACACCTCCTCGACGAAGTTGATGACTCGCCGTTGCCGTATTTGGACAACCGGACTCGGAAGTCGATCCCCAATGATTCGCCATTCCACGAACCCACATCTCGACGAGTTCCGACTTCTCTCCGATGAACACCGAAGCCTCGATCCAGTCATCACCCTCACAAACCTTGAAAACCCTCGGTGAGAATTTTTAGCAATCTTATAAACCGGTTTGTTGAGTTCTGTATATTGTGGTATTGCGTTGCATGGCTCCAGCAAGCTCGTAGATGGTTTCATGATGGCATGATGGTAGCTAGTTGCTTGCCTTAGACTTGCTAGAGCAATGCTAGGCCGATTGTCTAGTACTAGCGTATGTATTGCCGGCTTTGATGGCTTTGCTTACTCTTATACGTATGTATTCTGGATTAGATTAATTAATTTACATCAGCATGACGTTAGGCTTAGGTACCATCATGTATTTTGCAGATAAGCAATAATATAAACTTATAATGTTTTCAGAAGAGAATAAATTGTTTTCTATTTATTTTGTAAAATAAATTATTTATGTATTCCATGAAATTAATTAATCCTTTACTTGTTTTTGTTTCATAAACTATTTATTTATTTTTCAAAATAGATTATTTTGAAATGAGAAGTCTAACCTTCATGGTTTTTGATAGAATAATATAAAACATGCTTTTGGATGAAAATAAAATTCCTTTCTGTTTATTTTGTGAAATAAGTTATTTATTTTATCTCTCTTTATTTACAAAATAATCTTTTATTTATTCCTATTGATATCTTTTTGCTCGTAACTCAGATTAAGCCGATTCTTGCGCGCACGCGATCGTAGCGACGTGTACTATTTATTAGTACTCTTTTTATAGTCATTAGGTACTGTTTGATGTAATGTTACTTAGTTTGTCTGTATGCTTCTTTCTGGCATGTTTGTATCGGTGTGACGTTAAATAGAAGAACGTACATTTCCACGACCTCAAGAGCAAGACTTGAAAACATGAGCAGCAGCAAAGGGAAACAGGCAAGTGTCCTTGATGCATATTGCGCCTACTTCTTACTATCTGAATTTACTTTTATGCATTGCATTTAATTTGAATCCTATTGTGTCATACCCTGTTCCATACTTTTACCTTGTCGCCTTGGTTTTGGGTGTAGTGTTATAGTATGGGTACGTCATTGCTTAGCATGCTCACAATGGGGTTTACAACTGAACTAAATGCTAATCTTGATTAAGTATCCACTTGAACATAATGATTATGAACCGGTAATGCTTTTTAGCAACATAGAACTTAGGTGATCCCGACAGGAGGATTGTCGATGATGGTGCCGGTGCACACTTGTTGGGTGTGGTGGTACCTGTTTGGGATCATAAGGACCGGTTCTTGGAGTGGCAACCCAGGACTTCCGCACAAAGCACAGGGCTGATAATGGGTAGGTAAGGTTTAGTACCAAGGTAACTTCCCAGCTTTGCGGACGTCGAGGAAGGATGAAGGAAGAAGGTGTCTTCTGAATTCGAGCGAGGAAAGGCAGAGTACTTGAAGCCACGGTGCAAGAGGGGGCCTCCGGGTGATGCGTCACTTTTACGGCGGTGAAACCTTAGCATGGGCGTTTTGCAAGCTGGGAAGTCCTTTGAAAGACTTTGCGGTGATCTCTTGGCCTCACACCTAAGGAAGTGTGCTGGTATAATGGAGGTTTTAGTCACCGACGGGTGATGGAATCACCGACCTGTCGGTAAAGTTGTGCCACCTCTGCAGAGTGTAAAACTGTTATAACAGCCGTGTTCACGGTCACAAACGGCCTGGATCCTCACGAGAACTAGAGGGTATGGACGGGTGGAGTAACTCGTAGGATGCTACAGGCGGGGTAACCTCGTAGTGTGTTTTGCTACGAGCGGGGTAACCTGTAGTGTGGATTGCTACAGGTGGGGTAACCTGTAGGTGTGTTTTGCTGCAAGTAGGGTAGCTTGCGGTGGTTGACGAGTGGGGTAGCTTCGTTGGTTCATATTGACTTAGTAAATAGGTTGCTTTAATGAACTTGACTAGTGTAGGTGCTTTCTATTGCAAACCATGTGTTAGCCTTCCTTTCATTCAGCTTACATGTCATATATTCCCACACTTACTGAGTACGACATGTATTCACTCTTGCTATTTCCTTTTTGCTACCAACTACTCGCTGCTCGGAAGATGGAGAAGACCACCGATGAGAAAGGTCTAGGCGTGCGAAGCCTCCGGTCGATTGCTCGTGGTGTTATGGAGTTTTCCGCTAGCGTATATTGTATTTAGTCCTTTGAGACAATATCGATGTAAGTATTCAAATTATTAAAGACATTGTTCTTTTATCACATTATTTGTCCTGTGTGCGTAAAAACTTGTTTCTGGGCACGCATACGGATGCATTTGGTTTTGGTCGTTAAAACCGGGTGTGACAAAAGTGGTATCGAGCCGTGTCGACCGTAGGACGTACGCCGTGTCGACCGTAGGACGCAAGCCTAGGTAGAATGGTCGCCTCTAGGAGTATTTTGTTTTGAGATAAAAACTATGTTGGAAAAAAAATTCTTCATTTCTTTCCTACAAATTCTTTCTTAGGATTCTCTCACTCTAGCGTCATTCCTTGCTCGGACAATTTCTTGCTTTTTGTCTCATTTTGCTAAATCTATTTTTGTTCCAAACATTTTATAGCTAGCACGAGCCAAGACCGTCGATCGCAAGCTGCAGTTTCAGCCATGCTCCCGAGATCGTCCCTAGCAATGGCGAGGAAGAAGTGGAACCACGAGATGATGGAAGTTCCACTACCATATCATGAGGTTCGTGAGTTTGAAAGTGATGGACTAAATGTCTGGAAGACTTCCCAACATGCTTTGGGAGATGCTGCAAGAAATAGGATACTTGAAACCACCAAAGTACTTTGGAGCTAGAGAAGTCATTGAAGGATCGGTGCCACATTGGGACGTCCATGTGCTCATCTATGCACGAGAACCTGTTGAAGGAGCTCATGAGATTGAGAGGACTCACAAAGCCATTGCCCCAAGGAGAAGTTTCTTTGCTGGAATTCGTGATGCTGCTCGCCAAGCCATCCCGGTTACTCGCTCAAGGTCCCGTGCTTATTTGGAAAAGACGGAGTATGCTCATTTCCCTCAACGAGCAAGCGGATCCACCTACATCCACGTAGACCCGGTGGAGGAACAAGGAAATTGGAAGCTTAAGAAGCAAGTGGCTCTTGCCAAGGTGCTCACGAAAGAGTTGGATGCAAATGCGGAAGAAGTGGACTTTTGGCATGAGAAGTACACCGATGCTATGAGGATTAACCGCAAGCTGAAGCGTCGTCTACCCGAAGATTTGGAGTTGTCCTCGGATGAAGAATTTGAAGAAGAGGCACCTGAATCACCTCCACGCAAGATTGCAAGTCGCGCTCCCCGACCTACGTTGTTCGAAA
The DNA here is from genome assembly GCA_031894775.1 of Chloris gayana. Taxonomy (NCBI): domain Eukaryota; kingdom Viridiplantae; phylum Streptophyta; class Magnoliopsida; order Poales; family Poaceae; genus Chloris; species Chloris gayana. The sequence goes on from JAUNZO010000499.1 coordinate 37,048, forward strand.
CCAAGATGAGGAGGATTAGTAGTAGTGTCCTTTAGCAGTTAAACGTTTAGCGAACGTCGAGTCGTTGGACAATTTAGGTTAAGTGTTTGATTTGTGGTGTGTCTTGTTTTGATTTGGATCTTTGATTGTATGAAGGTGTATTGCAAAGCTTTCAGTTTTGTCACTATATCTATTGTTTTGCATTAATGGGTATTAGTTTCGCTATTCCTCATTTTTCTTCCTTTCTTCACCCCGTTCTCTATTCTCTCATCTTATGCCCAATCGAATCGATTTTCTCGGATGATGAACCCACGAATTGGAACTGTCGAGGGTACCCATATAAATCAGGAACTCAATGGTGCAACACTAGAACACACGTGGATTTTAAATAGGTTCGAGCACCTCAATCGAGAGTAATACCCTACATCATGTATGTATTGTATTGTCTTAGCAGATTGCTATTGCATATTGTGTCTCTAGATCTTTTTCGTGGGGTCACTACCTCTCCTTATATATCCGGGAGACAGGGTTACATGTAGAATTCTAGTCGGTTACAATGTTTACCAATATAGAACTCTATCTCTAAGCTTCCATATCTATTTAGAGTCCTACTCAGCTGGTCTTATACTTTTCTTGAAGAGTACACCAAACTTAAGTCAGTATGACCGTCCGTCTCTATTTCCATACCGGTATATGGAACCTTCCGCTATCTTGTTTCGGTCGGACACCACTCTTTAGGCCCTCCCGACCGGTCATACATCTTCAATATGCCACCATATCCTTTACGAATCATTCTATCGAGTAATGTACACCCATAGGGTAAGTACTCTACAAATTGAATTTAAATCTAAAAAACTTAACTAGTGTACTTTCTACCATATCAACTATTAACACACCAAAATTCATAAACTTTTTTTAGAAAAATTCAAAATATGATTTTCCGTATTTCTTCACCAGTCCCTTTTGGGTTTCTACAAAAATACCGATTAGGACAGAGGGAGTACACCGAGGCAAGTTCTCGGGTTTGTGGTCGTCCATGACTTATTGAAATACTAGAACCGACCCAACGCCAAGCTCTCGCGTCGGATCCATCCAGTCAAGCAAACATGCAGAGGATGAGTAAATTTAGTCGTAGGAAGCAAGCAATGCCGAGAACAATGAGAGCAACAAGTTCCTACACAACCCTACAGACTTCGAGCCTTCGGTATGCTCAACAAACTGTTTTTAGGGGCACATGAGTGTCGACCGGGTCCATAGAAACCCTCCCGTCGACCCCCTCCACAGCCCAGCAGCAGCGAGACGGTCCTGTTCATCTTCCTCCTCCCCACACCGTTCTTCCCGCCGCCTCTGCCTCTCTCGATCGCCACCGCCGCCAACCACTCGGTCGTTTGACTCCCCAGCTGCTCGCTCCGCCCACCGCCCTCCGACCATCCGCGGCCAAGGCGGCACCACTGTCGGGTCGCAGTTGAACCTCCTTCCATGGTCGGAGAGGAATAACTTCGCTAGAACCCTAGCGCCGTCATCTGTCACTCCTGTCGAAGTTCGCCGGAACCCTAGGCTCGCCACAACAACCCGGCACCCTAACTCAACCTCCGGCTACGCCACCACCCACCACCTCCATCCGCATCGACGACGGTTTGCCAATCGACATGGTCCACATAAAAGATTAGCCCTATTTGCACAACATTTGCATAATACGTCTCTAATCCCCCCCCCACGGACACCCACCCACCCACACCCACACACAAAAAAAGGAACACGTGTTTTGTTTTTATTTTTTGATTTGGAAGCCTACTTTGTTGATATAGCTTGCATCATTTTGTGCTTCTATTTGTGAGTTATGTTGGCTTCGTCCTAATTAACACTCCATGTGGGATGAAAGCGGTACGAAAACAATCGGAAGAAGCCTAAATTGTTTTTACTTTTATATTTTCTTCGAAAGCAAAATCGAAAATGATACTAACGAAAGCGAATACGACATAGATATTACGGAAATGTCGTAAGTGAAATTATTGCGATTAAAATAGGATCGGAAATCAGTATTAACAATTGAAAATATGATCGTGTCTTAGTGATAAAAAACATATGTTATAATAATTGAGTATGTGTGGTAATATAATGATGTGTCTAAATATAAATAACAAGTGGTTCAAAAACTTCAATCTTCCTTTTCTTGCCTTATGGATGTTAGTTAAGGTATAGGTTTTTAGGAAAATAAGATTACACGCATGTATAGATGGAAAAGAGGCCTACAAAGCAAGTTTTTTGCACCAAAATTTACTATTTATTTGAGATCGGTATTATTACTTGCCATTTGAAATGATTATCTATCAGTAAAATACGGAAATTATGTGTGGTATAATTTGCATTAAAACGGAAATTTGCAGAAATGATCGGAAGAGTGCAAATTTTTTTCATTACCACTTTCATTTTCATTTTTTCAGAATATCATTTCCACGTGTTACGGTCGATAAAACTCGGAAACGAGTTTCGGTTAACCGATAATTGTTATTTTTGCTTTCATCCCAGTCGCTATGAGGACCCTTGGGTGACGCGCTGCCATGCTCTTTGACCTAAACATGTTCGATGAAATGGGCACAAGCTGCAAATTGCATGTCTTCCTTCCATTTCAATGTTGCAATTGAGTTGCAAACTTGCAATTGATTACATGATTAAACAATATTTTGATTAACAGGATGACAATCAGTTAAGGTTGCAGCTTGTGTTGCTGACGAGCGCTGTAGAAGAAGTATAGAGCAAAGTCTTTTGCTTCGTCTATCTAGAACAAAAAAAAAATAGACTTGTTGTTTCTTCTATAATAGTGACTGATTTATCATGCAGCGAAAACTTAATCATTGCATGCGATATGTAGTAAATTTGAAGCATGTAAAAACCTAATATATCAGCAAAACAATTATTGTATTAACCATTACAATAATTTGCTCAGTGTTCCTCAGCTTCTGAAAGCGAAAACGATTTTGCCCGCCAAAATAAATCTACCCGTTTCCATGGGCTGTGGGCCGCACTTGCCGTGGATCAAAATTCTATCGAGTTTGTTAAGGGTCAAGCCCATTCTTGTCAGTCCACAATCCAGGCGGCCCAGCGCATGGGGCGGATCTAATGATGGCCAAACGGGCCGGGCTAAACGGGCAGGCCCGAAGCACGCTTTTTGGCCCGACCCGAACCCGGCACGACACGGATTGGTTTCGCCGGCTGACCGGCCGCACCGTCGGACCGTGCTCGGGCCGAGGGTAGAGCACGACGGGCGACCCGGCCCGACACGGATTGGACGCGGCCCGATGAAGCCCGACGGGCCACACTTTTGGCCCGATAAAGCACGGCACGAAATTAAATAATATACATGTTTTATTCTTAACACTAATGGTGAAGTGCTTTAGTGGTAAAGCATTTGACTTCTACCTTAGAGATTCAAGATTCAAATCTCCATCTTGCTATGTTTTTATCTATTTTTTCAAGTTTTTTAACATTATTGGGTCGAAAAATACTTATTGGGCTGTTAAGCCCGTGGGCTTAACCGGCCGTGCACGGCCCGAGTAGCACGAAAAATCATTTTCGGGCCGTGCCGCGGGCCGACGCCCAGGCCCGTGGGCCGGCACGGCACGGCCCGAAAGTAAATTAGTGCCGTGCCGGCCCGAAATGTAAATGGGCCGGGCCTTTTCGGGCTCGGGCCGTGCCGTGCCGGGCGGCCCGTTTGGCCATGACTGGGCGGATCCCTTTTCTTCCGGCGCACCAGTTCTTCACACGCGCGCATCCCTCACCGGCGGCTTCTCCTTCCTTCTCCGCCGCGGCGTCCCAGGTGTTCTATCTCACCGGCGACCATGTATCGCGCAGCGGGGAGTCATCTCCGATCACTCAAGGTTCCACCTCCCTGCCCCTCACTCCCTCCTCCTCCCGTCGCTGTGGTGTTGCGTGCATGTGATCCACTCGGTACGAAGCGCTCTGGTTTTAGATCCGATCCAAATGGCTTGAGCGGATCGATTTTCTCTTGTAGAGATTATTCTGAGGCCAGAGTCCGTTCCCCAGTCTCGATGTAGGAAAGATATGTATAAAATTTCATTTTATTGGCCATTTATTTCTTGATTGTACGAATCTAAGTTGGGATGGAGTTAAGTTCCAGCCGTGGTGGCTGTCAATTGTTACATATGCTTTGCATTCCATTATGTCGTGCTGTTTACGTGTTCCACATTAATTATCGAACACGTTCGGGGTCCTGAATGACATTTTTCTTTCTGTTCAAACGTTCAGCATCATGGTGCTACTAGGTTTGCAAGTACAAGTGTTGTGACGCAGTCTTCAGGTGGCCTATTGAGTTGGCTTCTTGGTGGAAAATCAAGCGAACTCCCTCCTCTTGATGTTCCGCTCCCAGGCATTACCATTCCCCAACCTCTACCGGACTTCGTAGAGCCCGCAAAGACAAAGATCACAACTCTTCCAAATGGAGTCAAGATTGCATCGGAGACATCACCAGTATTGTTCTCCACTCAATCATGTCACAATTTTTTTTCTTTTGTTCATGCAAGTAATGTTTCTGTATGGACTAAATTTCAGAGCCCGTCAGCATCGGTGGGTCTGTACATTAACTGTGGTTCTATTTATGAAACACCTGCTTCTTCTGGAGCGTCACATCTGTTGGAGAGAATGGCCTTCAAGAGCACGACAAACCGGAGTCACTTGCGGCTGGTTCGTGAGGTGGAAGCCATCGGAGGAAATGTCACTGCATCTGCCTCTCGTGAACAAATGAGCTATACCTATGATGCATTAAAGAGTTATGCACCAGAGATGGTTGAAGTTCTCATTGACAGTGTGAGGAACCCGGCATTCTTAGAATGGGAGGTCAAAGAGCAGGTACTGGTACAGTGTAAGTAAGTAAACCTATGGTATTTTTCCCCTGCTATGCACTGATAATGCCCTCTTTGTTTCTACAGCTTCAGAAGATAAAATCTGAAATAGCTGAAGTTTCTTCTAATCCTCAAGGTCTACTTTTGGAGGCGCTTCACTCAGCTGGGTATTCTGGTGCATTAGCAAAACCTTTGATGGCTTCAGAATCCTCTATAAACAGATTGGATAGTAGAATCTTGGAGGAATTTGTTGCTGTAAGAGCCAATGATTTTATTTCCTAAGCTGATATGTCGCGATGGAGGGATTTCTGTGACAATCTTGCTCGTGTTAAAATGTAGGAAAATTACACTGCTCCCAGGATGGTTCTTGCAGCATCAGGAGTTGAGCATGATGAGTTGGTTTCAATTGTGAAACCACTTCTATCAGACCTTCCCAATGTTAAATGTCCTGAAGAGCCGAAATCAGTGTATGTGGGAGGAGACTATCGGTGCCAAGCGGATTCCCTGGTGGGTTGTTGGCATTGCAGTATTCTTAAGCCCGTGTGGAAAAATAACTTTTCTCATGCTCAGAGCTGACTTCCTTGTTATCAGAATACACACATTGCACTTGCTTTTGAGGTGCCCGGTGGCTGGAATCAAGAGAGATCTGCGATGATTGTGACTGTACTTCAGGTATACCGTATACCAACAAGTATTGAAGTATTCTAGTTAAATATGTATATGTTGTTTGTTCTGTATTAGAATTGCTTCCTTTGTTTCATGTGTTCTTGAAGAGCTTGAGTTATATGCCAACAAGTGTTGAAGTATTCTAATTAAATAAGTACATATGATGCTATTTGTTCTGTATAAGGTGTGCTGTTTTCCTAAAGAACTTGTTTTATACATTTCACATGTGATGGATACATATTGAAATCTAGTGTGCTGAATTGTAAATGGAATAATTTATTGCTTTGCAGATGCTCATGGGAGGAGGAGGGTCCTTCTCTGCTGGAGGCCCTGGAAAGGGAATGCATTCTCGATTGTGTAGGCATCTTTTCAAATCATATTTGTCTCGGAGCTGTGAAAACATGCACCTTTTTTAATTTAGCCTAACATGATAATTGATCTTGTACCTACAGATCTTCGTATCTTAAACAAGTATGAACAGGTCGAATCATTCTCTGCTTTCAACAGTGTTTATAACAATTCAGGTCTTTTTGGTATTTACACAGTCACTGTAAGCATCTCATCGAGCATAGTCTAAATTATGTATGGCGATCTAAGGTTCAAGCAATTAACAAAGCTGACTTTTCTTCCAACAGAGCCCAGATTTTTCATCTAAGGCTGTGGATTTGGCAGCAGGGGAACTCCTTGAAATCGCAACTCCAGGAAAAGGTTCGCCATTGTATCTATATGCTCAATTAGGACGTTTTTTCACATTGGATTGGACATCATCAGTCATATTTCTTTTGTCCTTTGTCTTTTGCCTCTTTTAGTTTCACAAGAACAGCTTGATCGTGCTAAAGAGGCTACCAAGGCTGCAGTTCTGATGAATTTGGAATCAAGAGTACACTATTCTTACTCCTGATAATACTGCAACTTTGACTTGTTTTCTTGATTCTTTTTGCATCACTTTTTTTTTCTGTTTCAGACCATTGCATCTGAAGATATTGGGAGACAGATTCTCACTTACGGTGAAAGGTCTGAATTTTTTTCTGCTGCATTTATATAATTTTATCATCAAAAACATCAATTTAGTTCTATTAGATTTTATAGTTTGCTTCAATTATTTTTGCTGCCCAAGAGTTCCAAGGTGATTCAGTTAACAATAGATGCTTAGTGACAACATTCTAAGGGAATTCGTTTACAGAATGGTGTCTATGCACCAAACAGTGTTTCAGAATTTAAACATTCTAAGGGAATTCGTTTACATTTACAATGCAATTATATTTCACTTATGCCAGTATAGCCATTGTTATATTAAAAATGATTCTTTATTTCTAAAATTTCAGAAAACCCATTGATCATTTCCTGAAAACTGTTGAGGAGGTCACTTTGGATGACATATATTCAACCGCGAAGAAGATGCTCTCTTCACCTCTTACAATGGCATCATGGGGCGATGGTATGTTCGATACTTTCAAGTTATGGCATGGTGCCTCTTAGGTTATTGTGATTAATGAAATGCTCTTCTTGCAGTTATCCATGTTCCTAGCTACGAGTCTGTTAGCCGCAAATTTCACTCAAAGTGATCCTTCAGAACTGGACTTGTGACTTGTTCCAACAATTTTGGGTGCAGCCCTCCAATGGCTCCCAGCTGGAATAGTTCATTCATGCAAATGTTTGACGGACAGTTGTCCACGCAAAATAATAATCGTACAATATTGAGTGGCGCTTGATACCCCCTTTCCTACACTCATGTTTTTGGTAAACATCTGCAGGTCCAAACGCATTTCAATCTCAGTTCTTCAGATATTTGAAGTGGTTAAGTTAGGGTGAGCTCGTGTAACCATACGTTTTGCCTATATCTTTCATGGCATTATAGTCCAAAAAACACTAGTACACCATCCTGACTAAGATGGTTAATCATTATCCATTTTGCCTATTCAGTTCTGCTGGTCTCAGTTGCATGCATGCTAAATTCTAACTAACAGTGTCTTCCCATTATATCTGGTCTGTGCATATCTTGATCTCTTTCTTTTTTCCCACGAAAGTTCAAATCTCAATATTCAAACAGTAATCCTTCCTGTATCTATGATGTGCCCGTGGTGATCACATCTCCTCACTGATTTGTCTCGTCTCATCCGCATTCAAAGCTGTAAAACAATACTACATAGAGTAGGAATTGTGCTTATGGGGAAAAAATATACAAGTAGATCGATTCCAGGTTCTGCAAAAACTAAAACATATAACGCTTGTAATGTTGAGCATTTGTACTTGCTTTGGTCAAATAATGTCCTAAAACAAAACCACAAAAAAAATGAACTTCATCGTGCAACTGGACCTGATCCCATGGTTGTCACTCTCTGGTCCATCTCAAATGCAGAGCTGCTATGGCTCATGTTGATAGAATGGCCATGAGCGGTGTACGCATTGTAGCCGTTGGGACCGCCGTCCCTACCCGTGTAGAATGGTCCATTTGTGTTGCCACTTCTGTCCTCAAGCTCAAGGCACTCTTGTAGCTGTGCTACCACGTCGGTCATGGTTGGTCGTTGCACTGGCGTCTGCTCGGTGCATTTCAACGCAATGTCTGCAGCCTTCCAAACACTGTTGACGTTATAGCCTCCAGATATGCGTGTGTCCACGACACCTTCCATGTCGCCTTTCGCGAGGTGCTGTTGTGCCCAATGAATAATGCTTGTGGGCTCTGGGTCACGGAAGATGGCTGGTCTTCCTGTGACCAGCTCGAGCAGCACGACTCCAAAGCTATACACATCACTTTTAGTCGTTAATTGCATTGTTGCCTGATACCTACAAGTTTCGATTGTACAAAAGGTTTGTCACAACTCACAAGGGAAACCTGTCAGTGTAAAAAAAAAGCGATGGTATTCACTTACTCTGGATCAAGATATCCGGGTGTGCCAACAAGCATCATTGTGGAGACATGATCATTTTTGCGATCAAAAGCCTTGGACAAGCCAAAATCGGCAATTTTAGCCTCTAGGTTCTCATTCAACAAGATATTTGTGGCCTTCACATCCCTATGAATGAGAGGCGGGTTACACCCTTTATGCAGATACTCGAGCCCTACATGTGAATAAATATTCAGTCTTGTAATCGAAACAAAACTAGAATAACACTTGGAGTTCAAATAATAAATGACAACAAAACTAAAATATCAGCAAGTACCCTGTGCTGACTCAAATGCAATTCGGAGCCTTTGCCTCCAGGTTAAGTATGTTCCATCGCGTCCATTTCCTGCCAACGACTCAACGGGACAAAAATTCAGATCAACGAAGACACTCTAGATATGATCAAGGGACGGGTGTCACTTGAATCTTGGCAGTTTGAAGAATTACGGTCTGCCATGTAAGATGAACTACTAAACTACCTTCAATGTGATCTTGCAGAGTTCCTTCTGGCATGTACTCGTATACAAGTGCCATATATTGTCCATCATTGCAGTAACCAATCATGGACAAAAGATTCTTGTGATGAATTCTTGCTAAGATTTGTGCCTGGAGAAGGGATCAAATCTAGTAAGATTTCATTGCTACAAAGAGAAGCAACATCTGAAGGAATGATACCTCTGCGAGGAACTCTCTGACACCCTGGTTGGAAGACTCGGACCGCAGCTTGACTGCCACCTGCGTACCGTCCTCCATGATGCCGTGGTAGACGTAGCCGAAGCCACCCCGGCCGAGCACTTGCTGGAAATTGTTCGTGATGGCCTCTAATTCCCTATAAGTAAACGGACGGTTCTCTAGCTGTAGTGAACTCGTGGTCTCATTTTGAGGCTTCACAGAGTTGCGCGTGGGTCCTGAATGTCATGCACAACAAGCATTAGTTTTACCTCCAGGAACAAGGATGGGGAAATTTGTTAGAGATGTGTAACCTCGTTTTTTCTGTTTCAGAAAGCAAAAGACCACTACTGCCACAGATAGTATAACCGCAACCAGAGCAACAGGGACACCAATGAAGATGGCTAGATTGCTCTTCGACCTCTTCCCTTCCGGAGTCTGAATCTGGCATGAATCAGCGTTTGCGCAAAGGTTCGGATTATCACCGTATCTACAAGTAAACGGGAACAAAATAATTTTAATCAAACTGGCAAAGATATCATGGTTTCTCGGGCCAAAAGGCACTCATGGATTGGACCTCATATTCAAGGAGCCGTCTTGGATTCTTTTGAGAAGTCCAGGGGGATTGATCCACTAAGCTGGTTATTTGTCAGATCTCTGAAACAAGGCGCAAGTGCTTGTTGATGTGAGTCAATGTCATTCTAGGAAACCACAAGTGCTGTTGATGTGAATCAGTCATGCTTACGACTCAGAGTAAGCAAAAAAATGTTAACACAACTTACAGAATTATTAGTGAAGATAAATGGGCAAGGGAATCAGGAATTGAGCCTGTCAAGTTGTTATGTGATAGATTCCTGCAAACATATGGATCAGTCTGTCTTATTTTTTTTTCATAGATCAATTCGTGTACAAATCGAAACTGGCTGAGAATTCTCTTTTTTTCAAAAGATCGAGATGAACTAAGAAATTCACACATACAGTGATTGAACAGCCTTAAGGTTTACAAAAGCGGACGATATGTTCCCATTCAGACCACTGGAGGATAGATTTCTGCCAAACATCAGACATATCATTTAATTTAATTTTTGTTTAATAATATCAAGAAACAAGCTTTTAGTTTCTTTTGCATTCATGAGCGTGAATTAGTAGTACTTACATGCCGGTGATCCTGGGAGGACTGGAACTGGCGTAGATGCATGTGATCCCGTCCCAAGAAAGATTTTTCGGCACGCAGGGGTCACCCATCCAATTCTTCTGCAACCGGTACTCGTCCTTGATCGCCGTGATTGCAGATACTGTCGTTAATGGCACCCACGTTTTCAATGACGACACCCACAGTTTGTTTAACCAAGAGCTTAGATTTTCTAGCCATTTTATCTTACCGTCCGTGGAGTCCGTGCCAACATTGGCGGTGGGCAAGGCAGAGAAAATCTCCATGGCGTTGAGGATCGGCGGCAGCGTTGAATTGGCTGTGGCGTTGAGGGTGATGGTGTACTGAGCAGAGGCACGGGCGGGGTTCATGTTGTAGCTGGCGTCAGTGAGCAGGTAGTCTGGCCTCAAGCCGCCGGCAAGCCAGAGCTTGCCGTTGAGGTTGACGTAGAACTCGCGCACGACGTTGCCGGGGAGCTGCTGCAGCTCCGAGAAGTGCATGACGACGAAGTACGCGGGCGTCGGGTCTTGCGGCCTCGGCTTGGGTAACCAAATCAGCTCGATGTTGTTGGAGGCGTTGCGCGGCGTGATCGCCGTCTGCATCACCTTGGATGGCGCTTCGAAGACATCGCCGTTGACGTTTATCACCCTCTTTGTCGTCGACATCCCAGCCCATTTGGTGGCGTCGACCATTGGGAACCAGATTCTATCGTACGGATCGTCAGGGTACCTGATCATGAATCGATTTATCTCTTTGTCAGTTATTAGTTTTACAGCTGATCAACCCGAATCCGGTGGCTCGATCTAGGATCTCTTTTCCTCACCTGATAATGGCCGTTTCGTCATTCGGGCCGAAGTTGAGCCTGGTGTATAGGGCCAGGCCCTGTGTCCCGTTCACTTGCGGGTACAGCGAACTCTTGATGATAGGCCTCAGCTCCAGCCCGGAGATAAACGGCGTCCCTGATCCCGTGTTCACCAGGCAGACCTGCACGAAGTCATCCGGCACGACGACGATGGTCTCCAGGATCGCCACGCCATCCGGGATCGTGATGTTCACCGTACCCCAGGAATTGACGCCGATGTGGACGTCGAAGATGGGCAAGCTGTTGAGGCCGTCGTAGTTGGCGTACTTGAAGGAGGCCCGGATGAGGTATTTGAGCCCCATGACGAGGGACCGGAGAGTGTAGCAGTTGCGCACACCGTCGGGGAAGCTGCGCACGTTGTGGTAGCGCTTAGAGAGCTGAGGGATCATGTACCCCGGCGAGATGTTGTAGTTCGAGCCGGCGTCGGTGAAGGCGGCGTCCGGGACGTACACCAGTTTGGTGGTGTTGTCCACGTAGCTCGCCGTTCCCGGCAGACCGCAGTCTATGCTGACGAAACCTGCAAGCAATGTGTTATGAGTTTGCGTGTGACTGGCGATAGGATCGGATTTCAGAAAAGACCGGCAGAAATGTCTATTGGTCATGCGTACCGATACTGTCGGGCTGTGCATCAACAGCTTGGAGCACGCCGGCGGCGAGGCACATAAGCATAAACCACGACGTTGCCATTGTTCCCTGACGATGAGTTGATTGCCCCATTGCACATGTAAGAGCCAAAGGAGCATACAATTCTGTGCTGCTTCTTCTAGACATGCGGGTCCTTATTCTAGGAAACGAATAACAATAGTATTACCAGTTCTCCCACCAGCTGTTATCCAGAAAAGAAAACAAAATTCTCTCAGTATCCAGCAGATTGTACCCATTCAGCAGCGCTTGTTTATCACAAGTGCACAATTCCGTACATGGGTCCGGCATGGCAGTGATTACTGTATATATGACAGTGGCAACCAATCGATTCAGTTAGCCGCGAGCCAACTGGTCGTAGACTTGACTTTTTCATCGGGTCTGAAATTGGCAAATTGCAATTTTGGGATATACAGGTACTTGTGGGTGGTTCATGCTTGACAAAAAAATTCATTGACCAAAACTTTCGCAAAAAAGAAGATAACTCACTAACCAGAGGTTGTTATGTACCATATGCAGTATAATTCATATCAACAAGTTGTCAAATTATTTTAGGTTGTGCAAGTTGCAGACCTGAATATGTTTTCAACAAGTCGTCTCAAATTGTGGAATGCCTACATGTTTGAACTTCTCTTTTTATTATCTGTGTTTCTTCCCTCTTTCTTCTGTGATTGATTGTATATATACCCTTATGCTCAAAGTTAAATTTCTTGTGATCTGAATACGCGCATTAAGTCTGCCTCTGCCCTTTGCGGTGACAGGTGCTTCGAAGGTGTGGCTTCACGCTGCTCCAGATTTTGTAGCCACGGCTCTTGCAGCCGATTGTAACCCTTCAGAGACTTAATAAAAATCCACCTTTTCCCTTGCAAAAAAAAGGTGCTTCGAACAAACAAAAAGCTGCCTTGTCACAGTGCTTCAGATGCCCAAACAATATTTTTACAGTCTTTTTCAATTTATTTTCTGAACATACGCAAAAGAAATTAATGTTGAGTCGGAAAGTAACATCACATTCTTTGAAGAAAAAAGAGAGAAAAATTACACTCCTCACAAAATAAGTAAAATAACTCCATGTGACTTTAGGATGTCGCACCCATCAACATAATTCATCACATCTCATTACAGGTTGATATGAATGCTAATTGTAAGGAAATCTGCATGTTGGAACGACAACTCCATTAAGAACAAGGAACCTTATCGTGCAATCGGACCTGAGCCCGTTGTTGGCGTCCTCCTATAGCCATGGTCCACCTCAAATGAATTGTTGCTCTGGCTCGTCTCAATGGAAGTGATGTCAGCCGCATTTGTAGCCTGTGTTGGAGCCGCTGTTGCTACCGGTGTAGAAAACATTTGTGCCACCACCATTACCGAAGCCCTCAAGCTCTAGGCACTCTTGCAGTTGCACCACCACTTCGGTCATTGTGGGTCGTTGGGCTGATGCTTGTGCAGTGCACTTGAGTGCAATGTCTGTAACCTTCCATACTCCATTGATGTCGTAATTGTTGTGCATGCGTGCATCCACGATGCCTTCTATATTGCCTCGTGCTAGGCGTTGCCTCACCCACTGGATGATGCTAATGGGCTCTGGGTCATGAAAAATAGCAGGCCTTCCAGTGACTAATTCTAGCAACACAACACCGAAGCTGTACACATCACTCTTGGTCGTCGGTTGTGCTGTTACTTGGTACCTGATTTGGATTGGAGAATGATTGCCATTAGAGATAAAAAAAAGAATGGGAAACAAACATTTAAAAGGGTCACAGAAATCTGCATACTCTGGATCAACATATCCGATTGTCCCAACAAGTATATTTGTGGATGCAAACTCATTGTTACCAGTGGAAGCCTTGGACAAGCCAAAATCGGCAATCTTAGCCTCTAGGTTCTCATTCAGCAAGATATTTGTGGCTTTCACATCCCTGTGAATGAGAGGGGGTTGCACCCTCTGTGCAAATACTCCAACCCTGCACTTAAATTGGTGTTACACCATTTTATACTTTTAAGGAAATCCAATAACAAATGAGTTAATAAATAAGTACCTTGTGCCGATTCAAATGCGATTTGGAGTCTCTGTCTCCATGTTAACTGCCTTCCATTGTTTCCATTTCCTATAAATGGTTCGGCAAAACCAGGAATTTATTTCAACAAGAATACTTCAAACAAGTTTGATTAATGACACTTGAAATCTTCACTATTTCAAGTGTTGCAGTGAGCTGTGCAGGCTGAAGTTACCATCAATGTGCTCTTTCAAGGTTCCTTGTGGCATATACTCATAAACAAGTGCCATGTATTGCCCTTCCTTGCAGTAACCAATCATGGACACAAGACTCTTGTGATGGATCCGTGTTAAGATTTGAGCCTGCACATGGGATAAAAATCCTAGTAAATTTTTTGCTGTGCAAACATGAGCAGCATCTGAAGAATCATACCTCTGCGAGGAACTCCTTCACGCCTTGACCTGAAGACTCAGACCGTAGCTTTACTGCCACCTGCATGCCATTCTCCAAAATTCCGTGGTATACATAGCCAAAGCCGCCCCGAGCGATAAGTCGTTCGAAATTATTTGTGATAACCTTTAGTTCTCTGTATGTGAATCGACGGTTCTCTAGTTCCAGAGAGCTGTGAGCATATTCATCACCGGGTGGCACTTGGCTTATCATCTCATTTTCAGCTTTCGAGGAGTTTCTTCCTACCGACTCTGAATGTGAACAAATATCAGTTTCGTGTCCAGAATGGGGAAATTCTTTTGAGGGAAATACTTCAATGAACACAGAGACATGTGTCCCACCCTAGTTTAATTATTAATTCTAGTTCAATATAAATATGAAATCTCTGATTATAGTATTAAACATGTCAAATTAGTTGTAGATATGTATTATTTATGTGTCAAATCATAATTTGAAGTATAGAAATATCAAATTCTGTCAAATGTACTTCAATTTGACGTAGTTTGCACTTCAAATTATGATTTGACACATTAATAAGATATATCTATTACTAATTTAACATGTTTAATAGTATAATCAGAGATTGATATTTATATTGAATCATAATTAATAATTAAACTAGGATGGACACATACTGATATGCTCACAAAAGTCACTCTCTTCTTTTGAGGTGTGTTACCTTGCTTTTTTCGTCTCAACAAGCAAACAAGTAGTACCACTGATATTACCACAACCACCAGAGCCACAGGGATAGCAATGTAGATGTACAACTTGTTCTTTCCTTTGGTTTTCTGAGTCTGACATGAATTGGCATTGGAACAGAGGCTTGGATTATCGCCATATCTATGAAAAAAGAGAGAGAAATAGTAAAGTAAAAGAAGCGTTAAGGGATCATGTTCTATATAAGAAAAGTGAGTCGTGGACTTGAACCTTAGATTCAGGGAACCATCCTGGATTCTTTTGAGAAGTCCAGGGGAATTGATCCACTGAGTTGGTTGTATGACAAATCTCTGACAGAAAATCACGAATGGTATTCATATGAGCCAGTGCTATGCATTGAAACGAGATATGGCCCAATAAAAAATGTGTTATTAACTTACAGAACTATGAGTGAAGATAATTGCGAAAATGCATCAGGAATGGAACCTGTCAAGTTGTTGTGTGATAGATTCCTGCAACATATGGGCCATGAGATGCCTATGATTTTGTTTTAGAGATTCACAAGGTAGAAAAAAATAATAATTCTACACGTACACGAACTGCACAGCCTTGAGATCTGCGAAAGAAGATGAGATGTCACCGCTCAAACTGCTGAAGGATAGGTTTCTGCCAAACATAAGACACGTAGTTAATTTTTTCTCTCTCTTTTTGTATGTGTACTCCTTTTTCCTATGCCTATGAGCATTTTGGATTGGAGTATTTATCGTTGTGTAATAATTGTAGCCGTATGAATTTTATTGATCCAGAGGCTGGAATATCAATATATTCTCTTTTCTAAAAAATAGTACACTAATGATTTTTTCCTGTTTCTTATTTTTCATTTCATGAATCAGTGATATCAGTTGGAATTTGCTAATTTTCACTAAGTGCTTCAGAGAGCCATGTAGTCCTTTCAGTTTGAGATACTTACAAGCCGGCAATTCTTGGAGGACTGGACCCGGTGTAGGTGCACGATAGCCCATCCCATGAGTAGTCATTTGGCATGCATGGGTCACCCATCCAGTTCTTCTGCACCCGATACTCCGCCTTGATCGCCGTGATGGCAGATACTGTTTCCATTAGCACCCACGCTATAGTTAACCACCACAAAAGCTCAATTTCATGACTTGGTGTCTGCTACAATCACACCACACGCATACCGTCCGACGAGTCCGTGCCAACATTTGTGATGGGGATGGTGGAGAAAATCTCGATGGCGTTGATGATCGGCGGCAGCGTCGAGTTGGCGGTAGCTTGCAGGGAGATATTGTACCGGTCGTAGCCCTGCGCGGGGTCGTTGACACTGTAGAGGGCGCCGCTGAAGAGGTACGGCGGCCTGTAAGCTTTCCGGTACCACTGCTCGCCGTTGCGGTTGATGTAGAACTCACGCACGGCGCCGTCCGGGAGCAGCTGCAGCTCCGTGAAGTGCAGGACGAGGAGGTACCCCGGCGTCGGGTACTTGGGCTGCGGCGCCGAGTGCCAGGAGATGTCGATGTTCTTGGAGGCATTGCGCGGCGTGATCGCAGTTTGCATCACCTTGGACGGCGCATCGAAATGGTCGGTTTTGTAGTTCATCACCTTCTCCGTTGTCGACATTGGGGTCGAGTTGGTGGCGTCGAGCAGAGGATCCCATATCCTGTCGTATGGATCGTCAGGGTACCTAAGATCGATCATCGATTTCGTGGTCAGTCGAATTACTTAATCACAGAAGATGTTCATCCCCATCGGGTTCATTTCATATGGCGTGAAGGATTTGTTATTTTGCTCACCTGACCAAGTCCGTCATGTCGGTCGGGCCGAAGTTGATCCTGGCGAACAGGAGCAGGCCCCGCGTCGCGTTCGCTTGCGGGTAGAGCAAGCTCTTGACGAGAGGCCGCAGCTCGAGCCCGGAAATGAACGGCGTCCCGGAACCGGTGTTGACGAGGCAGATCTGCACGAAATCGTCCGGCACGACGACGATGGCCTCCAGGGTCACCGTGCTCTCCGCTCTCGAGATGTTGACCATGCTCCAGAAGTTGACGCCGATGTAGGCGTCGAAGACGGGTAGCTGGTTGAGGCCGTCGTAGTTGCCGTACAAGAAGGAGGCGCGCACCAGATACCTGATCCCCATCGCGAGGGACCGGAGGGTGTAGCAGCTGCGCACTCCGTCGGGGAAGCTGCGCACGTTGTGCAAGCGCTTGGAGAGCTGCGGCGTCATGTACCCCGGCGAGATGTTGTAGTTCGAGCCGGCGTCAGTGAAGGCCGCATCGGGAACGTACACGAGCTTGGTGGCGTCATCCACGTAGCTTGCCGGCCCCGGCAGGCCACAATCTATGCTGATGAAACCTGCAATGTGTTGAACTCTGTTTACTTGGGAGTTGGGACTTTGTTTCTATCCGTCAGAAACAGCAGAATTTGAGTCGAGAATGATAGAAGAGCTGCCGACATGTTTCACATACCGATGTTGTCCGGCTGGGCGCGAGCTTGGAGTACGGTGGCGGCGGCGAGGCAGATCATCAGCAACCACGACGCTGCCGCCATTGATCTCAGCGTCGATTGCTCCATTGCACATGCAAGAGACAAGGAGCTGAACATAAAAGAGGCTTAACACCATGGGCAGCATCCTACAGTACTCAAGTAGGCTTTCTTTTTCTAGACGACGACGAACATTTCCGGTTCTCCCACCAGCTCTTATTCAAACAACGATAATAGATTTCATTTTCCAGCAGCTAGCACAATGATCGCACCACGGCCCAGCGTCAACACGAATTTATACATTATAATACACAGCGCCATGAACGGGCAACCCCTTCATGGGTCAGCCATGTCAGGGACCATGAATGACAGTTGCAACTCACCGATGCGGTTGTGGAGAAGCAAGTGGTACTAACAAAATTCTCCTTGCCTTAAGAAACTGGCAAAACTACGAGTGGGAGGTTGAAAGAATTCATTTGTTTCCTGTGGCAAAAGAAATGAAGAAAAAAAAACAACTGAAGTTCATTAGTTAGACACAATGAAGGATATGAGTAATTTGGGTTCCATATTACTTGCATAGTCACTGAAACAGCTCGGTTATTTTTTAGATAAGGGAACCGAAGTTCCTGCCTCTGTACCTCTAGAATAGAGGCACACACAGCACAATCCATACAAAGTGAGCAGCTAGACTCAATGTTCAACAAGATTACAAAGCAGATGAACCGGAGTGCATATGCACCACCAACGTCTGCACACCAGCTAAAGGAAGTCTAAAATGCCAAACACAACCGGCAACAGTACCATCAGAAGGACCAAAAGAAGGAGATAGAACCAAAATTACATCCCGATTCTATTCCTAAACTTCCACCCAAATTTCGCAAATACTTGCATGATTGTTGTCTCCAACATGCGGCACCCATCCGCCATCTTAGGCCGATCGTCCTTCTTAAGCAACTGAGACCACCATCTGATCCAATAAGTTCCCCTGAATATCACCTGCATAAAAGTTGTAGAGTTAGCGTCATTGAACACCACATCATTTCTATTCAACCATATGGCCCAACATAGGGCTGTTGCTCCAACTAAAATTTGGTTCTTAAGCTTAGATGATATACCATTGAGCCAAGAGCCAAACATATTAGAGAAACTACTCGGAGGTTGAATTCCAAATGTGATATATACGGTGTTCCAGATAAATCGAGAAAAATGGCAATCAAAGAAAAGATGTTGTATAGTCTCCAAAGAACTACAAAAACAACATTTAGTATTCCCTTGCCAATTTTTCCTCGCAAGATTATCTTTTGTAAGTGTCACTCCTTTTAAGAGGAACCATAAAAAGATTTTGATTTTTAGCAGGACTTTTAACTTCCATAAATGACTTTTTTCCGGCACTATTCCCTCTCTCAAAAGGGCATCATACATGGAACGGACTGAGAAGGTACCACTTTTATGCAATTTCCAAACAAAACAATCCCTGGTAGAGTTGAGATTGATATTCACTATTTTCGACACTAGTTCGTACCATAGTCTTAAGTTATCATCCACCAAGGCTATACGAAAGGACACATTCAGAAGAGTAGTGCTTAGCACCTTTTGTACCGACACATGTTTCTTTCGTGTTATATTGAACAGAGAAGGGTATTGTATTTTAAGGGGGCTGCTCCCTAACCAAGTATCTTCCCAAAAGCTACCCAAAAGCTAGTTTGGGATCCATCTTGTACCTTAAAATACCCCTCTTGTAGGAATTGGTCATTTACTTTCATCAGGCCGGACCAAAAATGGGAGTCCCCAGGTCTCTTTTGTACTTGTGAAAGAGTTTTGTTTGACAGGTATTTCCTCCTTAGGAGAGTCTGCCAAGTCCCTTCCTCATTTAGTAGTTTAAAAAGCCATTTGCTTAAGAGACACTTGTTTAGAGTATCCAAGTCCACAATTCCTAGGCCCCCAAAATCTTTAGGCCGGCACACAATACTCCATTTAGTGAGTCTGTATTTCTTCTTCTGATCATCACTTTGCCAGAAAAATCTTGAGCGATAATAATCCAATTTTTGCAGCACCCCCTTAGGGATCTCCAAAAAGGATAGCATGTACATAGCCAAACTGGTAAGGACAGAGTTAATCAGAACTAGTCTCCCCCTATTGAAAGTAACTTGCCTTTCCAGCTACACAACTTTTTCTGGAATTTTTCTTCTATCGCCAACCAATCACTATTTGGTAGTTTCCTATGATGCATTGGTATGCCAAGATACTTGAATGGCCAGCTAGCCGCCTTACATCCAAATAGGTTTACATACTCCATTTCACACTCCTTTGTTCTGCCATAACAGAATAGTTCACTTTTGTGAAAATTGATCTTTAGACCCGATAATTTCTCAAAGGTACTCAACACTAGTTTGAGCTCTTTAGCATGTTGTAAGTCATGATCAAGGAATAATATGGTGTCATCGGCATATTGTAAAATGGATAACCCATCCTCCACTAAGTGAGGTATTACTCCTTGAATTTTCCCGCTCGTTTCGCTCTTTCTATCAATATGGCTAGCATATCTGCAACCAGATTGAATAAAATGGGAGATAAGGGATCACCTTGTCTCAGTCCCTTTTTCGTTTGGAAATAGTGCCCAATGTCATCGTTCACCTTAATCCCAACACTCCCTCCTCTCACGATTTGGTCAATCCACTTACACCAAATAGGGGAGAAGCCTTTCATTCGTAAGGTTTGTTGGAGGAATGCCCAATTTACCTTATCATAAGCCTTCTCAAAGTCTAGTTTGAGAATGACTCCATCTAACTTTTTCCTATGCATCTCATGAATCGTCTCATGTAGGATTACCACCCCTTCCATAATATTCCTACCAGTCATGAACGCCGTTTGTGATGGTTTGATAATTTTGTGAGCCACTAGTGCTACACGATTTGCTATGACTTTAGTAAAGATCTTGAAACACACATTAAGAAGGCAAATAGGACGAAACTGTTGTATTTTCTTAGCCTCTTTTTCTTTTGGTAATAACGTAATTATTCCAAAATTGAGGCTAAACAATGGTAGTTTCCCGCTGTGAAATTCCCGAAACAGAGCCATCAGCTCCCCTTTTATGAGCTCCCAAAAGATCTGAAAAAACTCGGCCGGGAACCCATCCGGACCTGGGGCTTTATTATGCTCCATTTGGAAGATAGCTTTCTTAACCTCCTCTTCCGTGAAATCGGTCTGTCAAGACCTCATTCTCCGGTTGGGACACCCGAGATATGTCTTCCCTAATTGTCTCAATCATGGAGAAATTATTCCGCTCCGGAGCTCCAAAAAGACCCTTATAATAGTTGGTGATATAAGATTTTAACTTATCATCACCTTCTATCAGGCCTTCCTCTTGCTCCAATTGAAAAATTCGAGTCCTTCTATGTTTGCCATTGGCAATCAAATGGAAATACTTCGTATTGCAATCCCCGCATAACAACTTAGTTGTTTTAGCCCTTTGATACCATTTTAATTCCTCTTCCCGAAGTAGATGAGCCTGACGTTCTTTCGGACAATTCTTCAAATCAAGCTCAAGCGAACTCGGAAGTTGACTTTCCGCTTTCTTGTCTAGCTCGTCCGCTTTTTTAATTAACTCCTCTTTTTCTTTCTTATACGACCCACTCACATTCTTGGCCCAACCTCTCAAAAACTGTCTAAGTCGTTGAATTTTGGATTGCCATTTACTGTAACGGGGTACATCCACCATTTTCCTTTTTCCATACCTCAGCTACCAAGTTTGTGAAACCATCCCGTAGTAGCCAACCAAGTTCAAACTTGAATAATGGTTGGTTTTTCGTATGGGTTCCATTTCCCGTATTTAACAACAATGGCGTATGATCGGAGATATCCCTGTTCAGCGCTTGCACAGTTGAAAGAGGAAATTTTTGCTCCCAATCTGTAGTAACTAAGATTCGGTCAAGTTTTTCAAAGGTAGGTACTTCCCTTGAATTAGCCCATGTGAATTTTCTGTTAGATAATTCCAATTCTCTTAGGTCTAGACCGTCTATGACGGCGTTAAACAAGAATGGCCATCTATTGTTATAATTGTCATTGTTCTTTTCTTGTGTATTCCTTATAATGTTGAAATCACCTCCCACCATAAGTGGTAGTGTTTCTTTGGAACACATTTGCACGAGCTCGGACAAAAATGCCTCCTTGTGCTCCGGTTGTGCCGCCCCATAAACGGCAACCAACACCCATTTGAAGCCATCTGATTTATTCCGAAGTTGGAATTTCACATAGAAATCGCCTTCATCAATTCCGCCTATGTCGAATACCTCTAAGTTTATACCTAAGAGTATCCCACCAGAGCGGCCATGTGGTTCGTTCCAATGCCACAAGAAATCTCTGCCTCCGCATATGTTACTTAGAACAGTTTGCGAGAAGTGTTTTCTGCCAGTCTCAAGGAGCGCTATGAAATCTAGTTGCTGCTCCCTAGAATTATCCGACAAAAATCTGAATTTAGCCAAGTCTGCTAGACCTCTGCTATTCCAAAAAATTCCTTTCATTTTGCACCATTTTTACTTACCTTCCGCACTACGCGGATTTTCGGATTTTTCTTTTTCGAGTTGAAAGAAGAGGTAGACTTGTTTTTCTTAAAAACAGTCCTAAAGTCACAGCTTAGGTGATCCTCCTCTCCATCCATAACCTCATCCATTAGGCCACCACATAAGTGCCCGAGCGTTATGTTCTCGAAGTCGTCATCTTCTTCTTCTAAATCTATTGAATCGTGTTCAGGGGGTATCTTATCCTCTAATTTAGAGAAAAGTTCAGTACTTCTGTCACATTCGAGTTGTCTTAAGGAATTAATAGAAGCAGTAGCTTCACTATCATTTTTCCCTACAGCTACCCCTAACTCAGAGAAGGTAGAAATCAAACGGCTATTGGCAAAGGAAAGAAAAGAACGGTTACCTTCTTCTGGTTCCAAGTTGCGCCACGCCGCCCTGCGTTTCGCCTTCGTCAACACGTGCTCGTCGCCGGAGCGCCGTGGACTTGAGCGAAGAGGAGAATTCTGTACTTCCGTCACTGCCGCAGCTGCCAGCACTCTTGCCCCTTTTTCACTGTCTCGCTGTCCTGTGACACCGTCCCTTCCAACCTTGGCAGCAGCAAACGCCAGCACTAGCGTCTCCATCCCAGTCTGTGCAGCCTCCCCTGTTCTATTCACTGTTGGCTGCACCATCTCCGGACCTTTTTTTCCTCCAGCTCAGGCAGCAGCACCGTCCCCCCAATGGCTAACTCCTGCCCAGCCATAACCGGACGCTCCTGGGGCCTATGACGCCCCGGTATTGACAGAGCAGCCCCACCCAACAGTTCTTCTACCACCGCCATTTTTGCCTGAACCAGGACATGCCCATCCAAGCTCTCGTTCTCCATGAAATTGTCCTGCTCCCCATCCTCCTCAACCGAAGTGACGTCCACTATCATCCCATCCATACAAGCATCATCATCTTCTGCCAACACTTTGTCACAGCACTGCTGAATTGTTCTATCCACCGCCATATCTATGATCTCATTCGCAAGCCTCCGCAATTTTGCTTCTAATTCTTCCTCTTTCTCTTCTATTCCTGCAGCCTTGGCTGTCCCTCCCTGCAGCGAGGCCTGAGTGCCATTGTTCTCAATATCCATATCATCGCTTTTGGACCGCTTAGGGTCTCTAGTTGTCTCGGGATCATCTAATGTGTCTTCCTCATCTAAATCATCATCTCCCTTGTCATCATCACCCTTGAAGTCCAACTCGACCTCTTCTCCGCTGCCATCAAAACCAACTCTCTCCTTCTCAAACTCGAGCTCGAAGTAGTGGTCACCAATGACAACATCGAGCGCTTTTGGCAGCATCTTGGGGTCTAGCACAGCCACCAATATCCTGCCAAAATTGCTCTTGCGAGTCGTTTTCATATCAACCATTTGAGTCGAACCCAACATCGATCCCACTGCCCACAAGTTCAAGAACTCTCTCAGCTTTTTCCTCAAACCAAAAACCCGGATCCATACCTTTGGCAACAGGAAACCCTCCTCCTTCTCTGCCCACTCCTCAAACTCAATTCTAACACCAGTAGCCACACCCTGATCACGTACATCCGCTCCACCAAATGCTATCGCCCGCAACAGCTCGGACCGGGAAGGAAACATGACAATAAAGGAGCCATCCTGCTGTACCCGCGGTGTCCATTGCCATTTCCCGGGTATAATCCGTTGCAACTGTGTCACAATCTGCCCGGCAGAGAGCAAGCCCCCAACAACCTTGATGCGTGCTGTCCTGACATCCTTCTTCTTGGGTAGCGGAGGGTGTGGGATATGGTAGAATCCCAGTCCCGCCACCGCGTATCCCACCGCGTGCGCCACTGGACGTGAAGCTTTCAGAAGCGGGCAGCGATGATTAACGTGATCAGAAGCATCACAAATGTCACAGTAGACATCCGTGGTGCACTCGGACACACCATGACCCTTCTGTGCACATCTGGAACAGACCTTTGCCTTCCCACGTGCTGGCACTGCAACCGGCCCCTGACTCTGCCCCTGAGCTGCCTGAACCACATCCTGCGCCAATTCCATTGCCTGCTCTACCTTCTGCCTCCCTGCTCAGTTTGACTTCCTTCCCCTACAGCTGCCGGTTGTGTCTTCTTAGACGCCAGAGTGGGAGCTGCGACCACTTGCGCAGATGGCCTTGGTGGACGCGGGCGAAAAGGCGCCCGCGGCAACATAGCCATGCTCCCACAGCCGCCTCCGCCGTCACGTCCAGAACGACCGGCGAAGCCGCCACGCCAGCAGGGAAGCCGCGAGCTCCGCGCGGCCTAAAACCTCGCCGATTCCCGCCCCGACCCCGATCAAGGTCGCCATAGCCAGGGTCAAAGCCTTGATCAGGTCCCTGGAAACAAGCAGCATGGTATTCTTCTTCCTCCTCCTGATAGCCCCCCACGCCGCCATAGCCACCTTCGTTGTACCCAGCGCCGTATCGGCCACCAGGAACTCGCCGATCCATGGCCTGGTCAACCAACACCGGCTGCTTTGCGCCCTTCCTCTCCCCGACGAGCTTAACACTCGTTCGGCCTTTCGGAGCGGTGGAGACGAAGCGTTGCGATTAATGCGCGCGGGAGTCGAAACAGCGCTCGGCCTTCGAGCGTTCGAATTAAAATTCCTCGTGCAAAGGCGGCCGGCGTGCGTGCAGAGCTTCCCCAATCCTTCGGTGAATGTGAACTGGGCTGACTTCCCTTCATTATGAATGGTAATCGTCCGTGCAGGCCCAAAAGCCGGCCCGTTACACCCGACATCCTTGCCACGATCTCCGGGATCTCGCGGTCGTTGTCCCCAAAATTCGAAATTGGGTGGCGCTTGGTCAACTGTGTCCTTCAACGCCGGCCACCGGACCTTCTCCGGCGACTGCCGCAACGAGACCTGCGCCTCATCCGCAGGTGCGTCTCCCAGCCCCGTAACCGACCGCCTTGTCCATCAGCGATGCCGGGGACACACTCGGTGTTGCCCGCACCGCCGGGAGCGGACCTCGCCATGGTTTCGGTTGTGTCCGGCGCTGGGCTTGAGCCTCCGCCTTCCTGCTCGCCTGAAAACCACCACGCTTGTCAACGAAATGAACCGAGCTACGTACCTTATCGGTGTCGCGCTTCTCAGCCTGGACGCTAGCCTCCGCTGACCGGATGTCCTCTTCCGAGTAGCCGGCTGCTAGCGCCTCTAGTCGGTAGTCCTCCGGCATCGACCAGGTGGGTTCCCGGTCCTCCTCGTCATCCGAGCTTAGCTCGTCTGCAAGAGGCCAGAATCGCGAACCAAGACCCCGCGCTCGACCATCCCGCAGCTCATCCACGGGCGCCGGCGTTAGCCGGCGGGTCGCCGGCTTCTTGTGTGACACCTCCTCTCCGTCCTCCCGTGTCGCCGTCGCGGTTGCTTCCTCCGGCCGGAGGACCTGAGTATCCCCACGCTGGCCCGCCGCCTGCTCCATCGGCCGCTCCATCGCTCTCGTGCATCTAGCCCTCGAGGTCAGTCCCCGGAGCGCGTCGGCCATGGCGGCGTTGGTCATGTTGGCGCGGACACCGTTGCGCTTGCACAGCGCCCGGAGCTCGCGGCGGGAGAGCGCGTGGAAGTCCATCCATCCTGGAAGAGATGGACGGGGTCGGTATAATTTGGGATTGATCCCAGAGGTTGAACTATACTGGATGTATTGTAAATAAGCGGTCAGCTTAATTCCAATTGTGAACGCATGCATTAAGTCCCTTCACAAACCTTTTCGAAACTATATGGATGCTCCTAGATTTTTGTTGTGCTCAACAAGCTTTCATGTGAGCTCATATCATCCATACAAACATCTTTAGCCATTTTAGGCAGTATTAAGCGTATGTTTGGATCCCTAAAGATTAAAAAACAGATTTTATAAACTAAAGGAACTCCAAATATGTCAGCTTATTTTTTTGGTTTCTAAAAACCAATTTCTCAATTTCTAAGAAATCAAGAATCTCACTCAACCCAAACAATGTCAGTTTTTGCTTCAATCTAGTTCATTAACAGTACTCAAAAGCTTGTTTATTGATTTTAGAAACCAGAACATAAATGGCCCTACCCAATTTTGATTTAGAAACAAGTTGGTGCAAACAATAACAAGAAACCAGTTTTCAAAAGACTAAAACCCAAACAGAGCCTAAGTTATGAAAGACACTAACCATAACAATTTTACGGTACATACTACCACTAGTACAAGATCTGGTGGTACTCATTAGGGTATATTGGTAATTGTACATATTTTATTACTAAAAATAAATTTTTTCTTGCAATTCGCACTTTGTGAAATTCAAATTTACGATTCATGATAATTGACTTCAAAACCATGAATTTCAAATTCAAATTTGCAAAAAATTGTGAAATTCAAATTTTATATTCATAGAATTTGAATTCAAGTTAGAGATATTCAAATTTGAAGCTCATGAAATTTCAAATCCACGAAAATTAAATTTGAAACAGGAGGAATTCAAATTTAAATTTTGTGAAATTCAAAATCATAAAAGAAAAATTTGAAATGTTTGAAATTTCAAAGTTACTATATTCAAATTTGAAATGTGTGAAATTTCAAATTTTAAATTTAAGAAATTTGAAATTCACATAATTCAAATTTAAATTGGAAATCTGTGAAATTTCAAATCACGAACATCGAATTAAATTTCCCTCAAAATTTTGGTACATATTATCATTTTTATTTTTTCGATAATCCTCTACTACTTTGGATTACTGGTGCTACTAGTAAAAAAAATTAATCTAGATAACTGGATTATCGGTATAGTACTAAGTACTAATATTAGTAGTATTTACTGATAGTACTATGTATCGTAAAGATTCTCTCAGTTGGACCTCTTGTCCATTCCACTTCTGCTAACCTATGATTGGATGCATGCATGCTAGCACAACAGGAAAACCGCCGTTTGTTGAGTGTCATGTAGTTTGTCGAGTGCATTATATCGGGCACTCGACGAACAGGTTGTTTGTCGAGTGCCTGGCACCAGACCAGACACTCGGCAAAAATGTAGATGTGTTGCCGAGTGCCCTACCGCCGTCAGGAACTAGGCAAAACGGTCGTCAGCCCCGTCACACACTTTATTTTGCCGAGTGCCAAGACAGGTCTTTGTTGAGTGCCTAACAAAAAACACTTGACAAAGAGCTCTTTCTCGATACCGATACCTTGGTTGATGTCAGCTCTTTACAATACCGAATGTGGCACTCGACAAAGCCTTTACTAAGTGCTATCAGACATTGCACTCAGCAAACGTCGGTTCTCCCGTAGTGTAGCTGTAATGGTTTACCATTATATTCAATGCTTGTCCTGTGTATATTGATTTTGTCTTTTTGGAAATCATTAAATTAAATGCTTGTGTACGATTTAAGAGTAATCATGTTTGCTCAGCTGATCATTTAAAGTCACAACTTGTTTTCCATGTCGGAATCTGTAAAACATTACAAACAAACTAGTGAATAAATAATAGAAAAAAATATATCCAACCCAAGGTCTGTCAAAAATCAAAACTGGACACGCTAGCTACCAGTGTCTGAGCATTTATATTTGCTTCGATCAAACAACATCACTAAAAAGGCCCAAGAACCTTATCGTGCAATCGGACCTGAGTCCATTGTTGGTACCCTCCCATTATCATGCTCCTTCTCATCATCAAATGGAAAGTTGCTCCCAATCATGTCAATGGAACGAACGTGAGTGGCATATGCATTATAGCCTGGATTAGGGTAGTAATTGCCCGTGGTTTCAGAGATAAATTTTGTGTCACTATCAGTACGGTTCTCAAGATCCAGGCACTCCTGCAGCTGGGTCACCACATTGCTCATGGTGGGACGTTGTGCTGATGTCGGTGCGGTACACTGAAACGCGATCTCCACAACCTTCCAAATGCTGTTGACGTTGTAGCTTCCACACATGCGCGTGTCCACAACACCTTCTATGTTGCCCCGCTCCAGGTGTTGTCGTGCCCATTGGATGATACTTGTTGGTTCAGGATCATGCAAAATAGGCGACCTTCCACTGACCAACTCCAATAGCACAACACCGAAACTATACACGTCACTCTTGGTCGTCAGTTGCATTGTTGCTTGATACCTAATATAAAGTTTGGAGGATTCCATGGACATGGTGTCATAAGAGAAAAGGAAAGTTTGAAATATAGGATGCATCAATATTGACATACTCTGGATCAAGATATCCTGGTGTACCGACAAGCATATTTGTGGATACATGATCTTTTTTACTATCAAAAGCCTTGGACAAGCCAAAATCAGCAATCTTAGCATCTAGATTCTCATTTAGTAAGATATTGGTTGCCTTCACATCCCTATGAATGAGAGCTGGGTTGCACCCGATGTGCAAATACTCGAGCCCTGCATGTAAAATAAGTAGTTTAGTCTCCTAAAAGGACAGGACAGGGTTCTAATATCAATGGTATTCTCAAGTTAGTTAACAGGTATGAACCTTGTGCTGATTTAACTGCAATATGAAGTCTTTGTCTCCAGGTTAGGTATCTTCCATTGCCTCCATTTTCTGCGAATGAAAAGTTCAGATTACAAACAAGTGATCTCAGGAATGAGTAGCTCTTGAATCTCAGCCATTTGAATTGATATGGTTTACCGTGCAATCTGAACTTTGAATTACCTCTAATGTGTTCTTGCAGGTTTCCTTGTGGCATGTACTCATAGACCAGAGCCATGTACTCTCCATCGTTGCAGTAACCAATCATTGACACAAGACTGTTGTGATGAATCCGTGCTAAGATTTGAGCCTGAACAATGGATCAAAGCTTGACAAATTTCACAGCGTGCTACAAACACAGACAGCATATGAGGTAATGATACCTCTGCGAGGAACTCTTTGGCGCCCTGATTGGAAGACTCAGACCGCAACTTAACCGCCACATGTGTGCCATCCTTCATGGTTCCATGGTATACACAACCAAAGCCACCCCGACCAAGCACTGTCTGGAAGTTTTTGGTGATGGTTTGTAATTCACTATACGAGAATCGATGATTCTCTAGCTGCAGAGAGCTCGTTGTTTCATCATTTTGAGGTTTTACAGAATTTCTCGTGGGCCCTGAATTTCACGGACTACAAACATCAGTTTTAATTCAGGATAAAGAAAGAGTAGTTAGAGATGTATAACCTTGCTTATTTTTCCGTCTCGTCAAGCAAAAGATCAGTACTGCCACTAATACTATCACTGCAACAAGGCCTATTGGGATAACAATGAAGATGACTAGCTTGCTCTTGGAGTTCTTCGCTTCCATGGTCAAAGTTGGGCATGACTTGGCATCGGTGCAAAGGTTAGGATTGTTGCCATATCTACGCACAAATGAGAATTAACATAGTTAGAACTAAATTGTCAAGGTATATATCATGCTTTCTTTGGCCGAAAGAGACCCATGTACTCTACCTTAGATCCAGAGAACCATCTTGAAGCCTTTTGAAAAGTCCAGGGGGAATTGATCCGCTGAGTTGATTGTCTGACAAATCTCTACAAGAAAGCACATGTGTGATTGATGAGATTCAAAGTTATCATTGTGTTCTGAACAAAAATGTCAAGAACTTACAGAATTGTTAGTGAAGGTAAATCTGAAAGTATTTCAGGAATGTAGCCTGTCAAATTGTTGTGTGATAGATTCCTGCAAACATATATATGGACCATCACATTTTGTCTTATTTTAATTTTTTTCAGAGATACAGGAAGACATGGTTCATAGAACTCCACACACACATACACAGATTTGATGGCCTTGAGGTTTGAGAAAGAAGACGATATGTCGCCCTTCAGACCGCTGAAGGAAATATCTCTGCAGCATACAAATACACACGGTACTCAGCATTTTCCATTTTATCAAGAGCATAAGCCAGTGTTCTACGTGAATCTGAACTGCTTACAGGCTGATGATTCTTGGAGGGCTGGAAATGGCATAGCTGCATGTCAACCCGTCCCATGCATGAGTCTTGGGGCCGCAGGGGTCACCCATCCAGTTCTTCTTCACACGATACTTCTCTTTGATACCAAAGATGCCAGATACTGTCGATCAATCAGTATAACACGAGTTAATTTAATTCTCAGATCGCTCTCATCATGAGCTCATGTATGCGCTGTCACGTACCGTCCTTAGATTCTGTTCCGACATTGGTGGTGGAGATGATGGAGAAGACCTCGATGGCGTTGATGATTGGCGGAAGCGTTGAATTTTTGGTGGCGTTGATGGAGACGCGGTACTGGGCAAAGCCCCTCACGGGGATGATGTTATAGGCGGCACCGGTGAGAAGGTATTCGGGCTGGAAACCGAACTGGTACCACAGAATGCCGTTGAGGATGACATAGATCTCGCGCGTGGCATTGGATGGGAGGAGCTCCAGCTCGCTGAAGTGCAGGATGGCCATGTACGCTGGCGTTGGGTCCTTGGGTTGCGGCACCGGGTCCCAGGAGAATTCGATGTTCTGGGACGCGTCCCGCGGCGTGATTGCCGTTTGCATCACCTTCGAGGGTGCGTCGAAGCTGTCGTTTTCTATGTTGTGCACCGTCTTTGACGTTGATATCTCGTTCCATCGTATCCTGTCGTCGACCAAAGGAAACCATAACCTGTCGTGTGGATCATCAGGGTACCTGACCAAACAATAATTTTACGGTCATCAGTTAGGGCGTGGTTATTGTGACTAAGGAAACACACTTACAGCTTTGCTACCACACAAATGCTGGCTTCGCGTAAGTGTAGGGCTGATTAATTGGGGGAACAATTAGGTTCATGCGGCGGCAGTGATCTGCTCACCTCACGGCCACGGTAGTATCGTCGGAGCCGAAGTTCGTCCTTGTGACCAGAACCAGCCCCTGCGTCGCGTTCACCTGAGGGTAGAGCGTGGTCTTGAGGGGCCTCAGGTCCAACCCAGAGATGAACGGCGTCCCTGAGCCGGTGTTCACCAGGCAAACCTGCACAAAGTCATCCGGCACAACAAGAATAGCCTCTAGGATCACAGGGGCGTCAGCGTCCGTTATGTTGACCATGGTCCAGAAGTTGACGCCGACGTAGAGGTCGAAGACGATGGGAAGCCGGTGTAGGCCGTCGTAGTTGCCGTACTTGAACAGGGCGCGGACGAGGTACTTGAGCCCGGCCACCAGGGACCGCAGCGTGTAGCAGTTGCGCTCGCCGTCCAGGAAGCTGCGCACCGTGTAGTAGCGCTTGCCCAGCGTCGGGATGACGTACTCCGCTGAGATGTTGTGTGCCGAGCCGGCATCGTCGTCGTCGAGGAAGGCGGTGTCCGGCGACGTGGACAGCTTGGTGCTGTTCTCCACGTAGCTCGCCGTCCCTGACATGCCGCAGTTTATGCTGATGAAGCCTGCGTCACGCGAAAACACAACCCTTTGTTGAGTAGCGCACATGGCGAATATTGCATCCGATCCCGTTCTGAAAATATCATGTACGCAGACGCACTAGTATCTGTGAAAAAAGAAGACACTGCGCGTACCGTTGTTGTCGGGCTGGGCGCGAACTTGAACAATGCTACCGGAAGCCGCTGCCGCGGCGGCGAGGCAGAGAAACAGCAGCCTCGACCTCACCGTCATTGACCTCGTCGCTGCTTGCTCCATTACAATGCAAAAATCATCACCTGGAGCATTATTTATGCAAGGTCAGTTCACCTACATGCCGCTTTTGTCTATACAGCTGGCTATTACAGACATCTCCTGGCGTACCACAAAGTTTGTACAGATAAATTGCTGACAAGTGGGCGCTGCTTCAACCACTAGCAGGCCAGCGCTTTGTGGGATCATTCTCTCAGTGGCCGTGTATTTATAGTTAACTAAATAGGCCATAGAAACGTACTCGATTGCATCCAAGTTCTATCACTTCTATGTTGTACGTATTTCTCATTTCAATCTCGTAGCAGCTGTCAACGGCCTTGCCGAGCGCACGACATGGAGTTCTGACTTTTGCCCTGATTTTTTCTTCCTTTAAAACGTGCAACCCACCTAAGTACTGGCCTTTTTAAAGACCCACTAGGGTGCCCATGTATCCGGTGAAAATAGTGCAAAAGTTGAAAACTTGGAAATTTCACCAAAAATAAAATACTTACCAATGTTAAAAACAATTCTGTGAAAAATCACCATCCGTGGTTGCACCAATATCTAGTGGATAGTAAACATATTTATATTTTAACCATCAATATCTCTTTCAATATTGAGATGCAATTTTTCTGAAATAATTAGTTGTATTTGCTTTGAAAAGTAGTTCATAATATAATATAATTTTGTATAAATGTCGTCCAGTAACTTGTGAATAATATAAATAGCAAACAAATGTAATATGTTATTGTCATATAAGCCATCTTACATATTGCAATCATTGTTGAGGCAATATATATGACATCAAATGCGAACCCACCGATATGGCATGGTATGGCGGCCGCCATACCTACTTTCGGTGTCAAGGAACCCTATCACTCCTTCCTCAGCTCTACACGTCAATTGAACATCATGGATTCTGAGCACTGGTGTTCTGCGTCGGCTGCCAAAGCAAGAAGAAAGGGTTGCGGGCTTCCCTCAGCTTTATTTATCTGTTGATGGTCCATATGAGTTATAGATAGCTCCGAGAGAGGCCCATACGTTGGTAGAATTTCCAAAAAATCGTTACACGAGGAAAAAAATCAATCTAGTTCAACATCAGTCTCTGTTATTTGTGGATTATTTTGCTTCATAAATTATTGTTTATTGTCATAGAAAATAAAATCATTGTTCATGACTCTATATCATCTTTTACATCAATATCTATACCTATTTTAATTATTTTAAAATTTTTATTTTAATTATTTAAAAAATTATTTTAATTATTTTAAATTTACTTAAAGGGTGTATGACATCACCTACAATGTGTTGCTTGTTTAGTCATATCAAAGTAATTTAACAAGTTATATGGCAGATTTTGATATGAGTTGCAATGCAACAACTACTCTTTTAACATGTGAAGTTATTTCATATTTCCAAATTTCAGCTTATGATATAGTTTTTATTTATGGTAACATAAGATACAGTTATTTCATTAAATAATAATCTTTGGTATCTCTCATTATGTTCCCACAAACATTTCTTTTGGATGTTATAATTGCATCAAAAACTAAAGAGACAGTACAAGAAACATGGTTATATGCTGCTGTTCTACAACTGATGGTCTATTACTAATTCCCCAACCAGTTGGTATCTAGAGAACTCAGTAGGTAAGCAATTAATTGCATAAACACTGCCATAAAACCTGAAAAACACTAAGATGTGTTTATCGAGTATAGTTTGTACATTAGGCCATCTCTTGATGGGAAAGGCATGTCAATAGACAACAATGACAGATATGTGGCTGTTGACCATGGGCAGTTGACTTTGCACAAAGGCATAATTTGTGCTCTCTTTATTTAGGAAAGATCCAGCGATCCAGGTTGTACAATGTTTAGGTTCCTCACAAAAAAGTACAATGCTTATTAGCTAATGCAATTGTTTGTTTAGTTCCCGTGTGAACCAACAGTGATGGGTAAATTTTGTAATAAGTTGGAGATTGTATACTTTTGTAGAGGCTAGAGTTTACTCCATTATCTGAAAAAAGCTAACACAATTGTCTCTATTGTCAGATCGATATATGTTGTGCAAGTTGCAACCTATTAACATATAATTATTAGCAAAACAACTTTGTTTAGTATAGTGCAAGCACGAGTAGTTTGTTGTTCTCTGGTTGCAGCAAAGGCAAGTGACTCTCTAAGAGATGTACGGATGTACCAGAGGGCGCATGAGGAGAATATTTAACTTTCTAAGTTGATTGAGATTGAATATTACTATTCCTATTTGACTCGCGGGAGAGGAAGCTTTGGCACTGCGGTGCTCTGCTCAGTTGCCAGCAAGCAAGGTTTTACCAATAAATACCATACCTTGCACTGTTTTGCGTATTGAGGTTATTATTGGGTGATGTTGTGTGTTACAAAAACACAGTTCGGTGATTACAAATTCCGATAAGGATGTGAGAGGATAGCAGGATAGGTTTGGTGGTCCAAAAACTAAAACAATATCTGCACCTGTGGCCTGTTCCTGTCGTCCAACAAGTGCAGCTACACAAGGATTGCCGGACCAGATATGCTGGTGATGGACGACGTCGATGCAGTATTAAGTGAAATTAGCATATGAGATGTTCCTCTGCCGCCAGTAAAACTGGTTGAGGCCAATCTGTTATGGAAGTCCTCAGCACCACCCCGAGTTAAGCTATTCATGTTGCTCACCCTCCTTCGGCGAACATGGGCTGCCGAACGTCGAAAGCGCCATGGCCATAGCCTACAAGACGATGCTACATGTGTGTTGTGCACCTAGTCCGTCAAACTGATTGAACATCTTCTTCTGCACTGCCCGGTGGCAAAACAAATCTGGTGGGACACACTAAATTGGTTGTGATGATTAGCCAACCGATTTGTCGGAATTAATAACCTAAATATTGCCGATACATGGATCTCCCTAGGCCAGTCTCGAGTGAGAGTTTCACAGACAATAAATAGAGTGTCATATAGACATATTTGATGATGTGGTAGTGTATTAGATACACTCGCCACATTAATCCTCAAGGTTACATGCAAGACACATGTTGTCTAGGTAATCTGTGTGTATGCAGATTTTCATCCTCATGTACAGAGCTCGCGATTGCATTGGAGTAAAATCTCTTTTATTTAGAGACGAGCATGCATGGAGTTTCATTTTTGGTGGTTTGTTTGAACACCAAATCTCGTTTTTTAGGGAAACCAAATCTCGGTTGGATGGAATTCCCAAGGCCTGCTATTGCGGCCCAGCAAATGGGATTGAAATCCAACTGATAGGACTAGAGGTGTCGGCCAGTAGAAAGCCGTCCAGTTTTGTTTTTGTTTTTGCTTTTTTGGTTCTTTTAACATTTATTCTCTTCAAACCCCATTTATCGTTTTTTTAAGGGAAACCCCATTTATCGTCAACGATTTCATACATTAAAATTATTTAATACCAGATTTAATATTTTGGATGTATTATTAAGAATCTGAGACAGTTCATCGCAGATGGTTTAATTCCCCGTTCCTCTGATGTACTGCAGTGCGGTCGGTGACCTGCTGCCCGTAAGAGAATCCATCTCCATAATTCCGTATTTTCCGTGCCTGCCCGTTCTTCCTCGTCTTGCGTCAGCCGTGGTTACGAAGGCACCGGCATCTCTTTTCCTTTGATCGATCCCGCTGCGCCCTTTCCTGCGGCGCAAGGCAAAGGTGACGTCAGTGCGACCCCGGAAATTGACCCGTGCGCTAACTGGCGGGCGGCGCGGCGGACGGTTTCATGTGATGCGGCGGGGTCCGACCGACCACGACGTCCCTGACTGAACCGGACCCAACCAGCCCCCGCCGCATGCGTGACACGACTCTGGGGAGACGTGGCCACTGGGACGGAACAGCAAACAAAACAAGCCAATAGCCATGCTTCCTCTTGCCGCACGGC
>JAUNZO010000500.1:0-112353 GCA_031894775.1 Chloris gayana
GCGCATCCAGTTCCCACCATCTGCCCCCGCACCACAACCGGCGGCACCCGGTGCCACCGATCGAAATCGCCCCGCCGAGGCCATTGCCCGCCGTCGCTGGCGACTTGGCGGCCTCACCCAAAACCGCGACACAGCGGCCCCGTGGGATCCACCGCGCCAAACCGCCGGCGAAACCGCAGCTGAAAACCAGAGCACCTGGGGACGACGACTCCGAAACCGAAACGTTTGACCCCTCTTTCCTTCCTCCCAGCCCCGCAATATATTAATTTTAAGCCGCCGGAAAACGCCACCGCTTCGTCCGTTTTCGGCAGCAAAGCAGAAAGGAGCTCGAGCTAAACCTCGGAGTGTTCTCCCCGACGCGCCCGAGGAAGGAATCGCATCCCACCGCCCGCCCATGTCGTCGCACATCATCCTGCCGCCGGAGGACGACGACGAGCACCGCCACGACCACGAGGACGACGGCGAGTCGGAGGAGGAGCAGCGGGAGCGCGTGCCCCCGACCAGACATCGGCGGCGAAGGCGGCGCTGCCCTTCTCCGCGTCCTGCGTGCGGATCTCCCGCGACTCGTACCCCAACCTCCGCGCGCTCCGCAACGCGTCCTCCGTCAGCCTCGCCGACGCCGCCTACGTCAAGATCTCCGAGGGGGAATACGGATACATCCTCGACGACGTGCCGCACCTCACCGACTACCTCCCCGACCTCCCGGTGAGCGCCGCCGGCATCCCTCTTGTCCTGTTGCTAATGTTACGGTTGTAGTGCTGTGCTTTGGTACATGCCCGTTGGGTTGTGGATTGTGAGTTGTGACTATGAAACGGCCTAGTTATTGTGGTGGTTGTATAAGTAGCTGATTTTGGGGGAGATTGTTTACTTTTCATGCTTTTCGTGCGATGCGACCGATTAGGATTTCTGATCTGGAGATCCATATGTGGACACTATGATGGTGCAACGGGCTGTTCTGTCAGTTACGATCAGCAATGGGGTCCAATAGAAAACAAACACTACAAAAAAAAGGCACAATCGACAATATATCCAATTTAGGAAGAAAGTAATTACAATCGGCGGATTCAGCTGGCCTGCACAAAAGTGGCAGTTGGCGGTTGCACATCAGCCAAATCGTGGGAATTAGTCTATTTTGATTCAGTTATGCTTATTTTTGTCCACTCTAGAAAGTAAAGCTACAACGATTGCGCTGATGTTTTCTTATTTTGTTCTTGTTGTCAGATTTATCCTAATCCATTGCAAGACCACCCAGCCTATTCAACTGTCAAGTACGGATTCTCTTCATTATATATTATTTGACTTCCTTCACTTCTTCTGGTCATTATCGATCCATGTGCTGTTGTGCAAAATGTTGAGCTGGAACATTTTTCTTATCATGCCAGGCAGTATTTCGTTGATGCAGATGATACCGTACCACAAAAGGTAACGAGAATTATCAGTCTTAGTTTGTGTTTTCTGATTAATAGTGAATTTACCGAGGAGTCTCTGCTGTTACAGGCGGTGGTTCAGAAGGACAGTCGCCGGGGTGTTCACTTCCGTCGTGCTGGGCCACGTCAGAGGGTTGGATGCGCTAGCAACCTCCTATCATTGTGAAAATGCATTGCTTGTGTCTATGCTGACACAAAACTATGGATGGCCTTTTTTAGGTTTATTTTGACACTGATGAAGTCAAAGCCTGCATAGTAACCTGTGGAGGCTTATGCCCTGGGCTTAATACTGTTATCAGAGAACTGGTGTGTGGCTTGTCGCACATGTACAATGTCAGCAAAATCTATGGAATTCAGGTATGTGCCCCCTAGGGTGCGTTAGGTATTGCTATTGTCATCAGAGCTCATAGTATTGTTGAATTCTAGTATTGCTACTGTTATGAGAGCTCTAAAACGACCCAAGTAGTCTTTTAATATTCATTTTGTTTGTTCTAGCATAATACGTTCATATTGAATTTGCAACTACTTTTGGATGTTTTAGTCAAATATGTATGTATGAAACTAAGTATTATTATGTGACAACAACAAATATGTCCGTGAATGGGTGGATGGTAATTATCTGGTGTGGAGGATAGTACTGGGTCCAGGATAGTAAATTTGGGCATCTTATGTTTAAAATATTCCATGGTGAATTTGTTTGGTTATTTTCTTCAGTCTGCTTCTGTAACGTGTTGTTGCCAATTACAGAATGGA
The DNA here is from genome assembly GCA_031894775.1 of Chloris gayana. Taxonomy (NCBI): domain Eukaryota; kingdom Viridiplantae; phylum Streptophyta; class Magnoliopsida; order Poales; family Poaceae; genus Chloris; species Chloris gayana. The sequence goes on from JAUNZO010000500.1 coordinate 2,181, forward strand.
TACAAGGGCTTCTATTCTAGTAACTACCTTCAGCTGACACCAAATAGTGTCAATGACATCCACAAAAGGGGTGGTACAGTTCTAGGAACATCACGAGGAGGCCATGATACAAAGAAGATTGTCGATAACATTCAGGACCGTGGGATCAATCAGGTAAAGATGGCTTTACAAATTGCACTCTTTGACATAACTACTCTTTCTTGGATGTTTTTATGTTGATTTACACACGTGTGCCCTATTCAGGTGTATATCATTGGAGGTGATGGAACTCAGAAGGGTGCATATGAGATCTTCAAGGTAATGGTCATGGTCATGTGGTACTCATGACATCTAATCTGTTCAGCATGTATTAGAGATGAATGTGGGATTAATGGACACTAGAAATTTGTAATGTAGTAATGGGTATTATCACTACTGATTTTATTAAGTTGCTGCTTACTCTATTTCATTTTCCTTCTTGAATTACTGGCAGGAAATCTGCAAACGTGGCTTAAAAGTTTCTGTGGCTGGAGTTCCCAAGACAATAGACAATGATATAGCGGTAATATACTATTTGCACAATATATTTAGTTGTCATATAGTCATCTGACATCCTGTTAATTTGACCACTCATATGATGACGAGGCCTGACAATATCTTGATTCTTAGATTATCGACAAGTCCTTCGGTTTTGATACGGCTGTGGAAGAGGCCCAGCGTGCCATTGATTCAGCTCACGTGGAAGCGTGCAGTGCAGAGAACGGAATAGGCTTAGTAAAACTGATGGGTCGTTACAGTGGTCAGTTTTCTTACACTCCTTGGAGATATCTACTGTCTCTCTGTTTGCTATCTTAATTATATCATTGTCTTGAAAGAATTTACTGGACTACTATATGGAAGAAAAAATAATATTGTAATTCATTGAGGGAAAATAATTTTAATCTTTCTCCAGGAAATCTTAGTTCGAAAAGCTCAGTTTCACTCTTGTAACAGAACACAGAGCTATTAAATTTTTCTTCCTTTCTTTTTTCTTCAAACACCATGATGCTACCTAGTCATATGCTTTTTTTATGTTTCATGTTCTTGTCTTTGAATTCCTAATTTCTTATTTTGTGCTATTATTGCAGGGTTCATTGCAATGTATGCTACTTTGGCTAGCCGGGATGTGGTAAGTTGATGCTCTCAGTACCTGCAGGGTATTATGTTCTATTTCGGCCCATTTTTTTTTCAAAATTTTCCTTTCCTAATTAATAACATCTCCTATTCACGCAGGACTGTTGTTTAATACCAGAATCTCCATTTTATATGGATGGAGAAGGTGGATTGCTTCAGTATATTGAAAAGAGGCTGAAAGAGAACAAACACATGGTTATTGTTGTTGCCGAGGGGGCAGGACAGGATCTTATCGCGAAAAGTATAGCCAGATCAGAGCAGCAAGACGCCTCTGGAAATAAGCTGCTTCTTGATATTGGTCTTTGGATGACTCACAAGATAAAGGTTCGTATTGAAATTTTTTTCTTACCACTGGACTCAGCTCAGTTCACTTTCTTGTGATTTTGGTATCCTGTCTCAGTCTGCTATAGCTATATGATACTGCCTTATGTGAGAGCTTCAATGTTTTAATTAATAAACCTTGTACAAATTTCTTGTAGGACTACTTCAAGAGCAAAAAGATGGAGATGACAATTAAATACATAGGTGGGTATCTGACAGAATGTCGTATTATTACAGTGGGCGTGGCTGTAAAACAATCTATGGATCTTTAACAATGTTTCATGTATGTTGGCAGATCCTACCTACATGATCCGTGCTATTCCAAGCAATGCATCAGACAATGTCTATTGCACACTTCTGGCACACAGTGCTATCCATGGTGCAATGGCAGGGTATAGCTTCACCGTTGGATTAGTCAACGGCAGGCATACCTACATACCCTTCTATGTGAGTAATAACATCTTATTATATATATGGGTCGTATTATATTTTTGTATTTAGTTAAAATGCTTCAGTTGCACCCTGCAAATTTCCTCCCACCACTTATTTTGCTTCCTGAGTACTACTTGATTTTTCTTTTGTTGGCAGAGGGTCACTTCCACGAGGAACAAAGTTAGGATCACAGACAGGATGTGGGCGAGGCTGCTGTCATCAACTAACCAACCAAGCTTCTTGAGTCAGAAGGATATCGATGAAGCTAGCGAGGCCGATAGGCTGGCCAACAGGCCACCACTGCCCACAGTTGTCAGCCACCGTGCAGCAAACTCTTTCGAGCAATCCGCGTCGTCATCTGCGAATGGTGAGATATAGTGATGGCTAGTGCATCAAAATTGTGTACAATATGGTAACACTATCGTTCTGAGAGCTGAGCGATTGGCGATGCTATCAGTTTTGGTTTTGGTATGCAATGCCTTCGTGGTGGAAGTGTGGAACACATATTATCCTGATAGCAAGAGAAATAAAATGAACACCAGTGATGAAGCTGTACACGTATTATCTCTTGCATTTGTTGTAAAATGGCCGAGTCGTTCCATCAGTTTTATTTTCCTTCGTTTTTGTTTTATTATGTTCATGAATCAGTGTTAGAGTAGTCGCAGAAGTAGAGAGGGCAATAAACGACAATCGAGTATTTATTTGGTTGTCGACAAGTGGGCAACACAAAGGAATAAAATTGCTTGATTGCCTTTTAGGCAGTAGCACAACATAAAACACAAACCGTGTTTGGGCAAGAAAGAAGCAAACATGCTATTTATATTCAATAATGCATTATCAAATTTTGATCTCACAATGGTCACTTGATCAAGAGGTAGCTAAATTTTGAGTTTGCGCTAATCATAATATCCGCATTGCGCTTCATGAACTGAAGTGTGACAAGAGCCATTATATGCTGTCTGTTGTCCTTGTGCAAAATGTCATATCGGCTTAACCGAAGCCAGTGCCTAAAGACTAAAACACAGGCTGTATAACACATGTTTGCAAAATGATTGCTAACCGGGAAATACTGAAATATAACTTGCACATAAGTTCAGCACGACTTGCAGAGATAAACAATGCTACGCTGCCATGTTCATGATCATTGTCAATGGCCTTCGAAAATAAAAAGAGATCATGCTCAGTGGATGCTTCCTAACACGAACTGCTCACAATGTTGCATGAACTCTTCCAAATTTCAATTGCAAAATCCTGCGCTAGAAAGAGAAAGTACAAAAAAGTCCACTAGCCATGACCCGGGCCACACAACAGGCTCCAAGTCGTGCTCCCACGTCGTTGACCAGCTCAAGAAGTCAACACCCGCCGATGTTGAAACTGAACTGACGAGACCTGGCCTGTCCTGTGTCTTATTTGCCGCCACTATTCCCGCAGTAGCTGAATTGTTGACACTATTGTACACCTTTTTTTCAGATTAACTATGTTATTAGTACTTTACTAAAACGAAAAAACCGATACACAGTGGTCCCTCAGCAAGAGCGTGTATAGATGATGTAGAGTAGAGCCCATTTACTCGAATAATTTTTATGTGGATGTTGTTAATTAGCCCAACTAACTTTAATTCAAATTATAGAATGTAAATTCTTTCACAGGTATGGCAGGTGGCATCAAGCCGTCTGACAACTTGAGCAAGAGCAACCATTTGACGTGGTTAACCATGGAAGTTTTATTGGTAGGTAGAGATATTTTAAATGAACATCTTGCGCGGGAGAATCGAGCCTTTGTTTGCTACCCACCAGGATAACAGCTCGCTGTTGGCTTAAATTTTGAACATGTATATAGCAGCAGCTGTTGCATGTGCGACTGTGCGTGGAGCAATCAAGGCCGAGCTGAACAATGGCGGCAAGGTCGTTGCTGCTGCTTCTCTGCCTCGCCGCTGCCACCACCGTCGGCATGCTCCAAGCTCGTGCCCAGCCCGACACAACCGGTATGCTCTACATCTCGGTCAACTCTATACTCGATCTCTATCCTTAGTCCTAAAACTGCATTCGTGGTTGGATCTGAACCTTGAATTAGAACACGAGGCAAAAGCACCATGCACAATTCACTACTTCAAGAACTGAAGCACAAGACACCGTGCTTGTGCAGGTTTCATCAGCATAGACTGCGGCCTCCCGGAGACGGCGAGCTATGTGGACGACACCACCCAGCTGTCTTACGTTGCGGACGCCGATTTCATTGACGCCGGCACGAACCAGAACATCTCGTCCGGGTACGTCACGCAGGGCCTTGAAAAGCAGTTCCTGAACTTGCGCAGCTTCCCCGACGGCGTGCGCAACTGCTACACGCTCCGGTCTCTCGAGGCCGGGCACAAATACCTCCTCCGCGCCACATTCTTCTACGGCAACTATGACAGCCTCAACCGGCCGCCCATCTTTGACATGTACCTCGGCGTCCACTTCTGGGCCACAGTGAATATCACTAATAATCCCTCCCAGCCGGTGTACTTCGAGGTCATCACCGTCGTACCGGGTGACTTCGTGCAGGTCTGCCTGGTGAACACCGGCGCCGGGACGCCATACATATCTCGTCTTGATCTGAGACCAATCAAGAGCTCGGTCTACCCGCATGTGAACGCCACGCAGAGCCTGTTCGTCATTGTTAGGGACAACTTCGGTGGTGATGCCATCATCAGGTGAGCAGATGGATCTTCTCCAATGTATCGGAGTCAATATTCAATAATATGAAATGCATTCCCCTGAACAAAACTGACAATTGATGGATCAGGTACCCGGATGATCCACTCGACAGGCTATGGGCCCCTGTCGTCGATGCCGGTAGCAAGATTTCGACGACGACGGACACGGTGCGTAAAAACGACCTATTCGAGGTGCCATCGAAGGTGATGCAGACAGCGGGCGTGTCACCCACCAGAAATATCACGTTGCCCTGGGACTTCTCCGTCGTTCGCCTCCTGCGCAAGGACGAGTTGCCGAGTTACATGGCCGTTATGCACTTCTCCGAGCTGCAGGATGCCGTGCGCCAGTTCTACATCTATGTGAACGGCATCCAGTGGAACCCGCACGGCGGTTTGACGCCAGACTACCACTACTCCGACGCTTTATACTCTACGATACCCTTCAATGACAACGCTGGCTGGTGCAATGTCTCCTTCAACGCCACCCCCAACTCCACGCTGCCGCCGATCCTCAACGCCATCGAGTTCTTCGTCGTCATCTCTACCACTGACGATGGGACGGACTCCCAGGACGGTACGTGCATATACATATATATATAAATACATGAACATACAAGCTGCTGATGCTTAGCAGAGTGGTGTTAGTGAAAAATTACATGGATTTAAATTAAAACTGACAGTCTCTGCCATCACGGCGATCAAGGAGAAGTATCATGTGCAGAAGAACTGGATGGGTGACCCGTGCCTTCCAAAGACTCTCGCTTGGAATGGATTAACTTGCAGCTATGCAATTTCTAGTTCTCCAAGGATAACCGACGTGTAAGTGCTCTTGAGCACACTGCTCTTGATATATTTGGTGATAACCGATGTTGTCCTGACACTGGCATATTCTGCAGAAACTTATCATTCAGTGGCCTGAGCGGCGACATATTATCTTCGTTCGCAAACCTCAAGGCAGTCCAATATCTGTATGTGTTATAGGATTCTTGATCTGTTTCAACCTTGCAGTCGATGAACCTTCACAGAAAAATAAGTAAAACATATCACTCTTCTTATACTGCAGAGATCTGTCATACAACAACTTAACGGGGTCCATTCCTGACACCTTATCGCAATTATCTTCACTGAAAGTTCTGTAAGTTTGGTCGTTCTCCACATCTTGACTGTTCCCATCCCCATACGCTGATATACGCATCACTCTGACTGCTTCTATTGATTGCATATGGTTTCTACCAGAGATTTGACTAGCAACAAGCTCAATGGATCAATTCCCTCCGGGCTTCTCAAAAGAATTCAAGATGGATCCCTAACTCTAAAGTTGCTTCCCTTGTCTTACTTCTATTGTGTCAGTCATAATTTTATTGCATTGCTTGACAGTTTGATTAAGAACAATCTTCATTGGCTTGCAGATATGGAAACAATCCAAACCTATGCACCAATGCTGATTCATGTCAGACGACGAAAGGGAGTAGCAAACTCGCCATCTACATTGCTGTCGGTGTAGTCCTGGTTGTGGTGATAGTATCGGTGGTTGTACTACTTTTCTGCTTGATAAAACCGAAAAAGGAAGGTGACACATCAACTGTCTCGTCTAGTTCAGAAGCTCGTTACTTGTCAATCTGAGCATGCAGACCAATGTTTGTTGTATCACTACTATTCAGGACCAACCAACAACGCCGTGAAGCCTCTAAACGAGACCCCGATGGGCCATGTGTCAGCAGGCGGCGCCGTGGACGTGCCTAGCTCACTGCAGCAGCTTGAGAACCGCCGATTCACCTACAAGGAACTAGAGGTGATCACAAACAACTTCAAGCATGTTCTCGGCCGGGGAGGATTCGGCTACGTCTACCACGGGGTCTTAGAGAATGTAACTCAGGTGGCAGTCAAGTTGCGTTCTGATTCATCCAATCAGGGAGTCAAGGAGTTCCTCGCAGAGGTGGGATTTCAATAGATGCAATAATTTGTGTTTGTAGAAAGAAATATCCATCGGGAATATTGCACTGAAATTTTTCTGGTCGTGATAACTTCAGGCTCAGATTTTGACACGGATTCATCACAAGAATCTGGTATCCATGATTGGTTACTGCAGGGATGGAGAGTACATGGCACTTGTCTATGAGTACATGTCAGAAGGCACCTTGCAAGATCACATTGCAGGTATGGGAAGTTGTTTATTAGCAGTTCAGCACCTTAACCTTGCAGTACTATAACTCATGAAACTACCAAAATGATGAACAATTGGCAGGAAATGGCCACAATGGAAGGTTATTAAAATGGAGAGAGAGGCTCAGAATCGCTCTAGAATCAGCACAAGGTATGAATAATAAACAAAATTTAATTTTATTGTTGCCAGAGGTTTTTTTTTAATAACAATTCCAGAGGTTTGGTTGTTTTGCTACAAGCATATAATCATGAACATATTCCTCCTAGGGCTGGAGTACTTACATAAGGGATGCAACCCAGCCCTGATTCATAGAGATGTGAAGGCCACCAACATCCTATTGAACTCCAATCTAGAGGCCAAGATTGCTGATTTTGGTTTGTCAAAAGCATTCAATCGTGACAACGATACTCACATAACCACGAACGCTATTGTCGGTACACCAGGATATGTTGATCCCGAGTATGTTCATTTCACTGATACTAAGTCATTCACCCATTTTTCCATGGGCGACTAATCCAAACACCCAATCTCATAGGTACCACACAACAATGCAACCGACGACCAAGAGTGATGTGTACAGCTTTGGTGTGGTGTTGCTAGAGCTAATAACAGGGAAGTCAGCAATTTTGCGTGACCCCGAGCCCACTAGCATCGTCAAGTGGGCACAAATGCGCCTCGTGAAGGGTAACATTGAGAGTATTGTTGACTCATGTATGCATGGTGATTATGATCTGAACGGTGTATGGAAGGCTACAGACATCGCGCTCAAGTGCACTGCAATGAAATCAACACATCGTCCCACCATGACAGACGTGGTGGCCCAACTGCAAGAGTGCCTCGAGCTTGAGAAGAACCATGCAGACAACAGTGACATGGACGGTGGCTTGTACACCGGTGACAGCAGCAACCATTACTCAGGTTACACAGTTGATGGTCAATCCACTAATGTGAGTCATAACAACAACGCTTTTGGGGTTGAGCACAATCTTGGGAGGGTGCCAACAATGCCCACAGGTCCTGTTGCAAGATGAAAGTTCATTGGGCCTCTAATTCAAATGAAGCTATTATTGGTTTTGTTTACTATTTCATTTTCAATTTATCTTTGCGTGATTTGTTTTTCACGAAAGTAGCAATGTCCAACACAATTAAACAATATTCAGTTTTAGTTTTTGTCCCGCAAAAACATCCTTGAAGGAATTGTTTATGTTATGGCTCTATCTCTTTCATAGGTGATTGAGAATTTACTAATCTCTCACTCACTTTTTCAGCCATAGATATTTATCCATCTGCCAAGATTTTTCTTTCTCTTGTGATAAAAAACCTCTGTTGAGTAACAAAAATGTTTCACATTCAATAAACATTTGATCCAGTTATAAAAGAACAATATTCCAAAATATGCATTTTTTTGTTTATTCTGTATGTTGTAATCAATAGATATATAACATTTTGGTCACCAAAGAATATAATTTTTCCAACTTAAATTACAAATTATTCTAACTTCATAAAATAAATTAATATTCTACAACTACATTTTAATTGTTCTGAAAATGCAATTGATACAAGTACAAATTCTTGGTTAACATTATTCCGTTCATAGTACGCATTCCTTTATGTGCCCGCTAGTTCTCAGTTGGAGAAAATCACGGGCCTTTCTTGGAAATTAGTTCCCTTGATTAGGAGTTAGACCTTGTCCCGGAAAACAGCTTGTTGTTGGTAGATATAGGTAGTTTGTTTATGCAATGTTTAGCTGTTTTCTTAGTTGGTTTCAGTCATTTTTTAAATGAATCAAATAATGACACGTCTCTGATAATTGGAGAAAAAATAATTGAGTGTTTAAGTTATGTTTTTATACAGTCAATTTTCATTATTGTTTTGTTATAGAAGAAAAAATTGAATGAAAATTTAGTTAGTTTCCAGTCAAGTTTTAGTTGGTAAAGATTTACACAACAAACATCATCATGCCACCTCTACCATACAAGTGGAAAATATTCAACATGGCACTTTGATAATCTACATTATTAAATTATACAAAATCACCTGTGGAAGATTGACAAAAAGACATTGTGTTTCATCTCAAATTTCAATAATGCAGTATGCTTTGAGTTTATAGACTCCGTTTGTAACGCCAAGCTGTGTACACTTACCAAGATGTAGAGTCTTGGACGTTTTTCTATTATCTAGACAAAACTAAAGTCTGACAGAACCCTATGTGTTGTATTTCCGGACAAAAAAAAATCCAGAACAAACACATTGACCTCCTAGCAACATTAATGATGTCATTCAGAATAGAGAAAAATGTACTATTGAGTACGAGGATAATTCTAGTATACTATACTAGACAGTGCGACATCCCCAATCAAGTCCTCTTGTTGAATATATAGGTGCAGAACGACTTGCAGGGACAATACTCTTGTTGACTTGTTTTACACTGAAGTAATCTGCAATCTTCATGATCAAGGGATTCTTTCTGGCACGAGCTGCCCCCAAGTCCCAACAACTCCAATCGCGCAACTTCCGGTGAAGGGAAAAGTCAGAAGTGCCAGGGGCTCACGACGACCTCTAAAATTGAGAGCTCCCAAGTCGTGCGGCCAGCAAGGCCGTTGACCAGCTGGCCTTTTGCATGTCAAGCCTCCGCCCACGTGAACATTTGCTAATCGAATATCTGTTCTATTGTTTAGCGCCGCTAAGTCACTAAATGGCCTCGAATAATGAAAGCCACTTATCACTGACTGCAGTATGCTGGGCAGCACACTACGGGTGTACGGGTGTTTCGCACGCGGTCTTGGCGGTGCTGATAATCAACGTGCTTTGTAGTTGAAAACTTGCAATGAGGCCACCTTTTAATTCTTTTGTTTATTTCCCAGATTAAGAGCCTCTCGTACGGAAAGAGCGGCTTAGAGTTGAACTTAATGAACACATATAATGCTCCAGTTCCGGCTGTGCATGTGCAATGGAGCAATCAGCGCTGAGAAGAATGGCGGCAGCAGAGTCGTGGCTGCTGCTTCTCTGCCTGGCCGGCGCCACCATCACCGGCGTACTCGAAGCTCGGGCCCAACCTGACAGCAACGGTACGTTTTTGTAACGCTCCTATCTTCGATCCTGCCGCGTGCAAGCAGATTTGGATGGTTCATTAGCAGCTTTCGTGGTGTGATGGCATTGAAGAAGAGCTAGCTAGGCGCTGTGTGTGCGTTTAATTGCAGGTTTCATTAGCATAGACTGCGGCCTTCCGGAGAAGGCAAGCTTCGTGGACAACACCACCAACCTGTCGTACGTCTCGGACGCCGGCTTCATCGACACGGGCTCGAACCACAACATCTCGGCCGAGTACATCTTCGCGGATCTCAACAGGCGCTTCCTCAACGTGCGCAGCTTCCCGGACGGCGTGCGCAACTGCTACACGCTCCGGTCACTCGTGGCCGGGCTCAAGTATCTCGTCCGCGCATCCTTCATGTACGGCAACTACGACGGCCTCGGCCGGCTGCCGGTCTTTGACCTCTACATCGGCGTCAACTTCTGGACCATGGTGAACATGACAAGCCCCGGCAGGTGGTTGATCCTGGAGGCCACCGTGGTTGTTCCGGACGATTTCGTGCAGGTCTGCCTGGTGAATACCGGCTCCGGCACGCCGTTCATCAGCGCGCTGGACCTGAGACCCCTCAAGAGCTCGCTGTACCCGCAGGTGAACGCGACGCAGGGCCTGGCCTTGCTCGGCAATAGGTTCAACTTCGGCCCGGCCGATGTCACGCGTGCAAACCTCGTCAGGTGAGTAAAAGATCTCCAGTTCCTTCAGCTGAATTTCTCACTGAATCAATCCGAGATAGGATCTTATAATAATAATTAACTAGTTGATAACCCGGCGCATTACAGCGGGACTAAAAGATATTATTAACTTTAAAATTATAATCTTACACTAGTTGTGTTAATCTCTAACATTTATTTTTTATCTAATTGTTGACATTAATCATAATGACATGGCGCAACGTGGATAGAGAGAAACAACCATTAAGACCTGCTAGTGGGTTGCATCTTTTATATATAAGTAGATAATGTAATGCTCATTGTTGATCAGATACCCGGATGACCCACACGACAGAGTATGGATGCCTTGGGTGAATGATATAGACTGGGACACGATATCCACAACGAAGAAGGTGCACGTGCAGAACGTAGACAACGACCTGTTTGGTGCGCCGTCGAAGGTAATGCAGACGGCGGTCACTCCGCGCAACGGGTCCAGGATCATTGAGTTCAACTGGGACGCTGAGCCGCAGCCCAAGGACCCGTCGCCGAGGTACATCGGCATCTTGCATTTCTCCGAGATCCAGGTCCTAGCCGGCAACGCGTCGCGCCAGTTCTATGTCAACCTCAACGGCGAGCCGTAGTATCCGCAGGCTTACTCGCCGCCGTACCTATACGCCGACGCCACCTACAACAGCAACGGCGTTAGCGACTCCACCCGGTACAACATCTCCATCAACGCCACCGCAAATTCGACGCTGCCGCCAATCATCAACGCCGTCGAGTTATTCTCCATCATCTCGACAAGCAATATTGGCACGGACTCACAGGATGGTACGTAAGGAAAAAATTTCGGTATGAAAAAATATCGGGGTCACCGAAAAACATGATATTTCGGAAATATCGATAATTTTGGTGATTAAAATTAATTGCATTTTGAAATTAGTTGCATGATTTGACTAGAAATGATCTTCAATCTCCAAATTATCATAGTTGTATGTATAATAAAAACAATTTTCGATAAATAAGCATAGTCAATAATGAAATTTCGGCGATAAAAATTATATCGGACCTTACCGATAAATACGATATTTCGGTGAAATTTCACCGAAATTGTTTTCCTACTACGTACATATGTAGGGGATATGTATAACAAAATAAAAGGTCGTGTGTTATACCGGCTAACTCATTACCACCTGGTTGCAATTATCCATAGTATCCGCCATCACTGAGATCAAGTCCAAGTACCGTCTCAAGAAGAACTGGATGGGTGACCCGTGCGTTCCGAAAACTCTCGCATGGGATGGACTGACATGCAGCTATGCCGTTTCAAGTCCTCCACGAATAACCGGCGTGTAAGTTGCACTTCAATTTCGATTGACATGCTTGTAAAACATAATAAGCAATATGAAATGAAGTAATCAGGAAAATAATTGTGATCCACTGGACTTTTTCGGCAGAAACCTGTCTTCCAGTGGTCTGAACGGCGACATGACGTCTTCTTTTGCTAATCTCAAGGCTATCCAGCATCTGTATGTTTTGCCTTCTTGATATTTGTGCTGACATGGCAGATGTATGTTCTCTCAGACTATGATAAGCTCACATATTGGTCTCTATCTTGAAGGTATCTTTCACAAAATAACTTAACGGGCTCAATTCCTGATGCAATTTCACACTTATCTTCACTGACGATTCTGTAAGTATAAGCCATTTTGACTAAAATTCCGTGAAAAATTCTGGCTCACATAAAGGTGATTTCTATCAGAGATTTAACAGACAACTACCTTAGTGGGTCGATTCCCTCAAAACTTCTTCAAAGAATCAAAGATGGATCCTTAAACCTGAGGTGCAATTTGTTTTCTCTATTTGTTGTAGCAAGCCTGAGATATATTACTTGGATGCCTGAGTAAAATTGTGTCATTCTTCATCTATCTGTAGATATGGAAATAATCCAAACCTCTGCACCGACGGAAATTCGTGTCAGATAGCAAAAGGAAAGAGCAAGGTAGCCATGTACATTGCTATCCCTGTTACTTTGGTTGTGGTGATAGTATCAGTAGTACTCGTATTCTGCTTCTGCTTCTGCAGACAAAAAAGCAAGGTTACTAAACTCAACTATTTGTTCTAGAAATTTCTCAACACCCCCTCTGACATCACACACACACACAAACTGATGAATGTTGTGATAATGCCATTAGGATCAATGAACAACTCTGTGAAGCCTCAAAACGAGACGCAAATCATCCATGAGACAACAGGTGGCCAATATGCACAAAGCTCCACTCTGCATCTTGAGAACCGTCGGTTCTCATATCAGGACTTGGAAGCAATCACAAACAACTTCCAAAGGGTGCTCGGTCGGGGAGGGTTTGGATCTGTCTATGATGGTTTCTTGAAGATGGCACACAAGTGGCAGTAAAGTTGCGGTCTGAGTCTTCCAACCAGGGTGTGAAGGAGTTCCTTGCAGAGGCAAGTTTTCTCTCTTTTGTGCTGCTTTGCAGATTTTTTTGCTCTGAAACATGGTTACTCATGATCATTTTTTTCAGGCTCAGATCCTAACTCGGATTCACCACAAGAATCTTGTGTCCATGATCGGTTACTGCAAGGATGGAGACTACATGGCGCTTGTGTACGAGTACATGTCTGAAGGCACTCTGCAAGAGCACATTGTAGGTAGGTGAAGTGATTTAGTTCTCAGAAGTAGTACAAGCTTTCATGGTATAGTGCTTCAACTTTCCCCTGAAATATAACACGGATCCATTTTACAGGAAATGACCGCAATAGAAGATTGTTAACCTGGGTAGAGAGAGTAAAAGTTGCTTTAGAATCAGCACAAGGTAAAATATGCATTGGTGTATTTTGGTTTACTTTTTATGAGTGATTGATTAAGTTTATTATAGGAGTGTTAAGTTGAAAACTGATTTACTTCTAGGGTTGGAGTATTTGCACAATGGATGCAACCCACCTCTTATTCACAGGGATGTGAAGGCGGCTAACATCCTACTGAACACGAACATGGAAGCCAAGGTCGCTGATTTTGGCTTATCTAAGGCATTCAATGGAAATAACGACACTCATGTATCTACTAGCACGCTTGTCGGTACACCTGGATATGTTGATCCAGAGTATGTTGATGTCAATGCACTCTATTAAATCTCTCACTTAATTCATACTCGATGTGATTAATAAGTTGTCATGTAACTCAATGTGCAGATATCATGCAACAATGCAGCCAACAACTAAGAGCGATGTATATAGCTTTGGTGTCGTGCTATTGGAGCTTATCACAGGTAGGTCTGCCATCCTGCGTGACCCGGAGCCTATTAGCATTATCCAGTGGACACGGCAGCGTTTGGCACAGGGCAATATCGAGGGCGTGTTTGACCCGCGCATGCATGGAGACCATGATGTCAATAGTGTGTGGAAAGCTGCAGACATTGCTTTGAAGTGTACAGCAATGGCATCAACACAACGGCCTACTATGGTCGATGTCGTAGGACAGCTGAAGGAATGCTTTGAACTCGAGGAGTCTCATGCTACTCATGGAGACTTGAACAATGGCTTCTACACCAGCCGTGCTGGCAATATCGAACTGTACTCAGGTTATAATGATGGACAATCCACTGACGATGTAAGTCAGAATAGTGCAATGGAGGTGGAGCATAATTTTGGAAGGGTTCCGACAATGCCCACTGGTCCTTCTGCACGATGATTTCTTCTCATGAACTAGTTGTATACTTGTATGGTATATAAGTGAAAGTCATTGATACAATATGTTCCTTGATACCGCCAAGGTTGGTCATGGCTACAACAACCATGATTCACGAGGCTAAAAACTATATGTGCTGCTAGTAAAAGCACTTCAATTATAATACTATATTATATATCTTGGTTGTCTTATCAATCTTTTGTTTGCATGACACCACAACCTGAAGAACTCAAAATACACCCCTCTAATTGCCTCCAAATCCTCAACGCTCCTTGTCTCTACTCAACTGTCTTTATATCCTCGGTTTTTCTGTTGCAAGCAGTGCTGCGATCTATTTTTCTTTCCCTACATTTGCAAATGGTTGTTGATGCTATACTATTTTTATTTTCTGCAGGGCCCTCCTAGTGTATTTGGGGCCCCTGTGCAACAAACAAAATAGAGGCATATTTTAAGAATAAAATAAATAAGTATATTTTTATTTAATAACTAGACGATAGGACCCACACAATTGCGCGGGATCGACACTAAACATCAATAATGTTCTATAGATGACATTTTAGTAATAAAACTCATGATTGATTTGTATTATATTGGGTATCTCATGTCCATTTTCTACATTACTTACAATTTTGCGTGTTTAATTCATTCACTTTGTTTCTAGAACTATTTCTTTATTTGGACCTAGCATTTAGATATCCCAATTTTACAAATGATTGTGTTTTAGGATTTCGTATGATTGTCAAATAAAGAAATCAATGAACAGTTAGAGCATGGAAAAATGATATTTTTTCACTACACAGATGTGTTAAATAACATATGTGTTATTGATATATACCATTGGAGCAGCATCCCATGCATTGTAATTTTTTAATGAATATTCAGAAATCTAAATCTTTAACAATATCCCAGTAAGGATGTTTGGAGTTAGAAACCGATTCTTGAAAATTGTTTTTCCATTATCAGATAGTAGGTATATGTACGAATTTTCTTATAACTTTGTTTTCCAAAATCAATGAATCCTCTGTTTTCATTGATCTCCATCAATTTTGGTTGCTTGAAATTTCTTGCCTGTGCTGCATGAACCAATTAAATTTAATTCTCCATCTAGTAACATCGGGTACGTAGATCATAGAGTGCAGGGTACTAACAACCTTTAGGTTCTTTTTTAATATGTAATTATAGCACTGCTTAATACTCCATCTGTTCTTAAATTATTGACATCATTGACTTTTTCATTACATTTGACCGTTTGTCTTATCAACATATTTTTTGAATCATGTAAAATTATAAGCGGTTTTCAACTTCATTTGGTGATAAAACAAATCATAACAAAATATTTAATAAATCATAAACTTTTTAATAAGACAAACAATCAAACATCATGAAAAAAGTCAACATCGTCAACAATTTAAGAACGGAGGGAGTAGTAATTGACGTTGTATTTGTTAAATGTTCATGATTATACAATATTATATGATTCGTACTTGGTAAACATTATTCCTTGATTTTTTTAGTCCTTTGGCTAGGCACATATAGTCATCCTAAGTTGTGTCTTATTACTCATATACAAATCTATGTTTTGCTCCCTTCTCCCAGTATCCTAAGTGAGTCAAAATATATTTGATACCACTAATATATGTAGCTGGCACATAATAATAATATTATATATCTCACCCAGCCAGTAATCTTGCCATCTATCTATACTTGGTGTAGTTACCTAGATGGCAGCATACATTGCTAGACTTCCCATCTATCTTTTACATCAGTGATCACCAAACAATTGTACTAAGTTGACTGAAGTCATTATGGCTAATGCAAGACATACATGTGCATTATAGATGTCATCCATTAAGGGACGTACTATCTTCCCTTATTTTCATGTATTTATGCAAATTGGTAACAAATTGATTACTGTAAGTGTCAATATATATTAGATACCAAACTTACATAAAAGCATTTCAAACCCTTACCGATTCATGTATGCCAATTTGCCTACACATACTTTTACATTTGATGTCACCTAGGGTCTCTAGGGAAGTAACACATAAGTGAAAAACTACACCATGCTTAGGGAAGTAACACATTACTCTGAATTGTTTTGCCAGCAATAGACACTACAACAATTTTAAGCTTCTATGACGATGTAATTTTGTCATAGAAGGTCTAAATTTTGTCACAAACTACCTTTTATGACGCAGTGGTGACGAAAATCACTTCGTCATAGAAGGTGCGTAGTTGATTACCTTCTGTGACGTTTTCATTATTTTTGTCATAAATTTGTGACGTTTCATAGAAACGTCATAAACGTTTATGACGCTCTCAAATTTGTCACAACCTGTTTATGACGCTTAGAAATTCGTCACTAACTATTCAACCAGACTTGGCCCAGCTGGCCAATGTTTTGACCCATTAATGTCACGAGCCTTGTAGCTTTAGGCTCATTAATTTTGCAGGCCTTTTTACCTTCGATCCATTAATTTTGCAGACCATTTGACTTTTGGCCCACCAATTTCTTAGGCAATTTTACTTTCGGCCTGTTCATTTCGCGGGCCATTTTTTCTTTCAGCCTGTTATTTCGCTTCCATTTTTCTTTTGGCCTGTTAATTTCATAGGCCTTCTTACTTTCAGCCCATTAATTCCCAGGCCTTTTTACTAATGTGTTCAGCTTAGTATTTTTATGCCAGTTCCAAACAAATTCTTTTTCTGACAATTTTCGGGCCCAACTCACCGTTGTCCCATTTTTTTTATCAGCAGACAAGCAAGTACACAATAAAAAAGATAAATTCTACCAAGTGTAGACACTTTCTGATAAAAGTAGCAAAAATCACAATATTTACATTCATGATTAAAAAAAAATCCAAATCCATGGTCAGATTACAGTCAAACAGCTCAATCGTGTCAAAAAGAAACACCAGCCAAAAGCATTGCTACATCCTTTAGGCGAAGCCACCAAGAGTATCATAAATAGAACTGCAATGACAATAAAATAAACAAATATGTTAAAAAGATCAGATGGTTATACTTGTACAAGTATAGTATGTAACAATGCAAATATTCTATAAGTTACATCAATCTTATATTTGAATGTACGAATATAACTGAGCTAACTTCATCTAATTTAGAGAACTGCGCACAATGGTTTTAGATATTTTGAACTCAAGAGCACATACATTAGCTGCTAAGTGCATAGCCATAAGGACACAACATATATTGTAGTGGAAACTGGGAAGGAAAAGAAGAAACAACCACTTACATGATGGGATTGCATCGGCAGGGCGTGGAGCAGAGGAAGCAACCACGCGCAAGAATGAAGGAAGCAGCCGCACAACAATGGAGGAAGCACATGTCCATATAGTCAGCATAAGGGCCGCCAGTGTCATCGCAGCCACCCAGGCCAGGTCGCTGGCAACGCAGCAGTGGATAGAAGAATCAGCAGCAGCCATAAGAAAAATTTAGATGTCAATGCTCAGATGTGAATATCTTTAGTGCCCAAGCCTGAAGTTGAAAGAAACAAATACTAATTCAGTAGTCTGAAACTATGGATTCATCATGCTCATCGTTACCATTTTATCAACGGAATCATGGAACTAATTTCCTATTTCTCTTTTAGAAAATTACCGTATCTATAAATCACGTGCTTGCAAGGATAGTTAACAGGTCGCACTAACAAATACTAATTACTCAAACTACTGTTCGACAATCTTGTTTGACTAAATGCTGCAGTCTGCTAACAAAACAAAATTAAAATTGAAGGGCTAGATTAAGCAATGTAGATGAAGACATCACAAACTGCACATCTGGTTTCAACTTGCGAGGCACGTAGGTAGCTAAGAAACCTAGCAGGTTCTGCAGGACCAATTTCGCACCCCAAAGATGAACCTACGCAGCTGCAATTGCAATGGAAACAAGCAGAGCAGCAGTGCTGCGAGCAAGCAAGAAATCAGGCAGCAGTTCGCACAACTGCACGAGCAAGCAACCAGAGACAGCAGGGCAGAGCGATTCGAGATCCGAGGAAGGAGAGAGAAGGGACGGGAGCAAAAACCTGTGGCATCGAGGAAGCAGGCCCCAGGCACTACACCGCACATGGACAGGAGAGGCACGGCGTCGAGGGAGGCAAGGGAGCCGCGGTGGAGGACGGCGTCATGGGAGAGGAGGAGGGCGTGCACCGCAAAGAAGATGCGCGCCGGTCTGGCCATGGCGTCGAGGGATGCGAGGAAGCCGTCAACGAGCAGATCTGTGCCTCCCATACCCTATCTCGATCTGGAGAGGGTGCCTTCGCGGCGAAAGATCTCGGCCCCGTTGTCTCCTCCTCCGACTCCGCGAGCGCGAGGCCATGGACGTTGTGGCCTTGCCCTCGCCACCAGTCACGGTGCCGGCACCGCAGCCCTGACCTGTGCTAGTTGTGGAGGTCGGGGTGAGGAAGGATGTGGTGGTGGTCGAGGAGAAGGTCAGTTGCTGCCTAGATCTAGGTAGTGAAGGGATCAGCGATGGAGAACGACTGAGAGACGGGCGGCGACGGTGGAGAGAAAGGAGTGGTTGCTGAGGAAAACCTAAGTCTGTGTTATATACTACTACTCCTTTACTTAAATTGTTGTCGCTATCGACTTTTTCAGTAACGTTTGACCATTCGTCTTATTCAAAAATTCCTTCAAATACAAAAAGTTATATGCTATATTTCAAGTTTCTTTAGTGATAAATCATATTCCAACAAAATATATGATATTTCTTAAACTTTTTTGAATAAGACGAATTAGTCAAACGTTACGTAAAAAAGTCAATTGCGACAACAATTTAGTAAGGAAGGAAGTACGTGAGTTTTTGTGGGCTTTCAGTAGTGGCAGTTGGATTTGATCGGACCGTAGTCAAACAACATGGAGTTGGGAAAAAAAGGTTTAAAGGCTGGCTCGACTGGAGTTTTTTAGGCCCACCAGCCCAGGTTGTATTTACTGTGATTTAAATGGTTTTCTACATGTTTAAGCAAAGTAATTCCAAATTTAACTGTAACTATCTCAAATGAGATTCAAAAGTTTAAGAAAAAAATAAAACTTGTAAGCATAAGTTGAATAATAGATCATGTTCCACAGGTTGATGAGAAAAATCAATTATTTCCATGGGTAATTCAATCTCTTAAGTACCTTAAAATAATTCTAATAAATCAAAATTTGATCAAAACATCCTATGAATTGACATCAGAACACAATTAAGGCTCGTGAACTTGTCATAAAAAGTTCAGACAAATATAATAATGTATGAATATACATTGTTCACAAAATGATACATCTCTCTTGTAGATTCATGCAACTTAAGTCAACGCATAGAAGTTTGGAGACTTCAAAACATATTTGAATTCATATCAATCTTAAAATTTTACACAACCATGTTCTCAACATAGAATGAGAAAATGTTAAGTTATATTTAAAATTACTATGTAAACAAAACTATTTTTCTGGTTTCAACTTTTCAAAAGAAACATGGTATAGGAAAAAGAGTTGAGAAATAACTGTAATTACATAAAGAGATGCTTCGTTGTGAAAGATAATGATTTTAGAAAATTTTAGAAAAAAGAATCATCAAATTTGGAGTACATATGAGGGATAAATACTAGTTACAAGTTTCAAAATCAGATTAAAAGGAGAAAGAGAAGCTATTCACGTGTTCTTCATCATAATCTAGCTAATCAAAAGTATATATATATTAACACTACGTAGTTCAACTATTATTACAGCAATTCTATGGTGTACTGGTTGGTTGCTCTGTCCCTCATGGAGTGGTGGGAGGTTCGAATCTTGTGTTCGACACTCCTGATAATTTTTTGCACAATTTTACTAGCTACATGATAGGCTGGGCCGGCTCGTGGGCTTGGGGGTGAAAGCGGCCCACGTGGAGAAGGGAAGCAGGTTGGGCTGGCGAAAAGAAAGGTTTCGGCGTGGGAGAGAACAAGGAAGCTGGGCTTGGGCCTAGAGAGGAGGTGGAGAGAACAAGGAAGCTGGGCTTGGGCCTACAAAAATTCTTTTTCTGTGATTTTTTTATTTGTTTGATTTATTTTTAAAATTTCGGATGCTATGCCTACTATTCTTTTTTTTTCTACGTGCACAGTAGCAGTAGAATCTTTTTTCTAAGGGACAATTGCATCAGAAGACCTGTTTTCAACCTTAATGTAAAAAATAGACCTCTTTTGTAATATTTGCAAGAATGGACCTCTTTTTCCATAAAACAGGTCCACTATTGCAAAGATGTTTGCAAGAATAGACCTGTTTTATGGGAAAAGAGGTCCATTCTTGCAAAGATTATCAAAAGAGGTCCATTTTCGACATTAGAATCCAAAACAGGTCCTCCGATGCAATTGCCCCTTTTTCTAATGCATTTTTCGCTATATAATCTTCAATTGAAACTTTGATTTTTAGCGGTAAAATATTGATCTTTATTGCCACATGTGCATGGAATAAAAAATATTTATCACAAAATATATTTTTTAATTAAAAATGAAAGAAAAATATAATTTGTGATAAATGTGAATATTTTACTTTCATTTTTAATTACAAAATGACATGTGGGTCCCATGTAACACATGGTTATTATAAAACAAATAATTTAATGACAATTTATATTTGTCATGTACTTGGTGACGTTTACTTATTCATTAATTATGACGTTTCTATCCGCCATAATATAGTGCTCTGTTTATTTATGACGATTTGGTTGTCGGATTTAGTGACGAATATTGGTTTTTGTCATAAACAATTCTCTTTCTTTGAAAACGTCATAAATTGAATTGACCTTATGACGAAACAATGTATTGTCATAGAGAATTCGTCATAGAAGACCATATTTGTTGTAGTGAGAGAAATTTAAAATAAGAAAAAAATTAATGAACTATGCAAAAGTAGTATGTATTGATAAATGAGTTTGCAACAGATGAATGAAGTAATTAAACTCTAACTTACTAGGTAAAATGATGAAAGAATAAAACTATGACTCTGTACATACACCCACCGTGACCAACAAAAAAGTGAAATAAAATATAAGTAATTAATAGACACTGCTTTCCACTATCCACCACACGCGTGAATTAAAATTTTCAATAATGTAAGTGTTTCCACTCTTGTGGTTCACCTAAGATAAATCATGGCGGCCTTGACGTTTTTACCTATATGTTATCCATGATATTGTTTTGAGATATTATTATTGACACCATCCCTTGTACCTACATATGTTAGTCACAAAATTTAATCTAGGAGGCAGAATAACCAGCACGGGGAACACAAACTTTGAAGCATTTAACACCAAAAAAATTGTGATTACATCCATTCAAAGTACATCATTGATAAGAAAAAACTACAAACATGGTGTTAAAAGCATAATACTATCGTTGAAAAGTGCATTATTGGAAGTTGAAAATTTTATTTTGTTCATAACATTTATTTGTTGAAACTTTGATCCTAGTTTAATTATCAATTATGGTTCAATATAAATATCAACTATCTCATAATACTATTAAAATATGTCAAATTAGTTGTAGATATGTCTTATTAATGTGTCAAATCATAATTTGAACTACAAAAATGTCAAATTCTATCAAATTGAATTACATGTAGATATGTCTTATTAATGTGTCAAATCATAATTTGAAGTACAAAAATGTCAAATTATATCAAATAGAATTATATTTGACATAATTTAATATTTTGTACTTCAAATTATGATTTAACACATGAATAAGACATATCTACAACTACTTTGATATGTTTAATACTATAATAAGCGATTTGATATTTATATTGAACTATAATAACTAATAATTAAACTAGGATGGGCATATTTCCTATGCTCATTGAAGTATTTCTCATAGATAAGATAGAGTCCAAGATTTACAAATACCAAAATAAACGGTGCTGCTTCACCAATAATTCAATCAACCTGCATAATCTAATTACTTTTCGGACGACTTGCAGAAACGAACTCCCCTGCATGGTACGCTACAATCTTTTTGTTTTAAGGAATTGTACGCTGCAATCTTTGTCAAAGCATTATTTCTGTTCCGGATTGCCTACAACAACCTGTGCACGAACTCACTCTAAAATTCGGATCACAATTTCAGGTGCAGAGAACATACGCGTGGGTCCGTGATCACCAAGTCGTGCGCGCTCAGCAAGGCCGCTGACCAGCCTCGGCATATGAACGTGATCCATTATCTCTTCCTCAGTTATCCGTTAGTTGCCAATAGTATATACGGGGTCGCAAGAGATAATGTCGGAAAGGGCTCACTCGCCCGGCACTATTATTCGTATATGTTTTGCACCTTTGCACGACAAGGGCGCAGGACGGCTTTGCGAGAGAATGAGCCTTTGTTTAGTACTGTCCAGAATATAGAAGACGGGGTTATATTTCAACTTACTATATACATTATGTTCCGGCCGCTTATTGTCTGTGCCATGGAGCAATCCACGCCGTGGTGGGCAATGGCTGCGCCGGCAAGGTCAAGACTGTTGCTTCTCTGCTTAGCCGCCACCATCGCCGCTGCCAACATTCTCCAAGCTCGTGCCCAGACTGAAACCATGGGTATGCTCAATATCTCTTGATCGACTATATTTTCAAAATATTTCTTATCCTACTGCATGCTCAAATGGTTTCACGATACAGTGCAAAGCACAATATATAGATAGAGACAATTGAAGAGCTAGGAGTTGTTGTGCGTCGCTGCAGGTTTCATCAGCATAGATTGTGGCCTGCCGGGCACGGCGAGCTACGTGGACACCAACATTACATACGTCTCCGACGCCGATTTCATTGACACCGGCTTGAACAGCAACATCTCTGCCGAGTACGTCACCCCGAAGCTCAGAAATCTCTACCTCAACGTGCGCAGCTTCCCCAACGGCGCGCGTAACTGCTACACGCTCCAGACCGCCAACGCCGGGCACAAGTTCCTCCTCCGCGCCTTCTTCATGTACGGCAACTACGACGGCCTCGGCCGGCCACCCGTCTTCGACCTCTATGTCGGCGTCAACTTCTGGACCATGGTGAACATCACAACCGCCGATACCGTGGTGGTAAAGGAGGTCATCGTCTTTGTGCCCGAGGACTTTGTGCAGGTCTGCCTGGTGAACACCGGCGCCGGCGCGCCGTTCATCACGGGTCTGGATCTCAGGCCGCTCAAGAGCTCACTCTACCCGCAAGCCAACGCGGCGCAGGGCCTGGTGTTGGTCGGGAGGCTCAACTTCGGCCCAACTGATCTGACGGACATTATCAGGCAAGTCCTCCATCGCTTCTTTGTTCCCCCACGTAATCCATTGGATGTGACATGAACGGATGAAGTAACTGACCGGTAATACGTACGATCCATTGCTCAGGTACCCTGATGATCCACACGACAGAATATGGTTTCCTTGGGTCAACCCCACCAAATGGGCCGAGATGTCGACAACGAAGAGGGTGCAGAACCTAGACGACGACAAATTCGAGCCGCCGTCGAAAGTGATGCAAACGGCGATCACGCCGCGCAACACCTCCATGAACATCGAGTTCTACTGGGACTCAGAGCCGCAGCCCAAGGACCCGACGCCAGGGTACATCGGCATCCTGTATTTCTCAGAACTGCAGCTCCTCCCCAACAATGTGGTGCGACAGTTCTACATCAACCTCAACGGCAAGCTGTGGTTACCCGGTATGACACCAGACTACCTCTACTCCGATTCCGTTCACAATGACAACCCTGTACGTGACAACGTCCGGTACAATATCTCCATTAACGCCACTCCCAACTCTACGCTCCCACCGATTATCAACGCTGTCGAGGTCTTCTCCATCATCTCCACCACAAACATCGGCACGGACTCCGGGGACGGTGTGTGCATCTTGACATATACACAACTTATACTGTTATACATGCTGCATGATTACGAAGTCGTGTGTTTGACACTGAAGATTAACACGGCCGGATTTTGTCGAATGACAGTATCTGCAATCACAGCGATCAAGGCTAAATATCATGTTCAGAAAAATTGGATGGGTGACCCGTGCCTTCCCAAGAACTTCGCATGGGACGGGTTGACGTGCAGCTTTACCATTTCCAATCCTCCAAGAATCACCGGCGTGTAAGCAATCCAGATTTACTCTTATGTCTAACTAACTAAGATACAATCTAGATTTTACAAATAAACAGGAATATTATTTAATAGAATTATTGATTGTAGTTTAGCTAAGCAACTGTGTATTCAAAATGTTGCAGAAACATGTCTTTCAGTGGTCTGAACGGCGAAATATCATCTTCTTTTGCAGACCTCAAGGCCGTACAATACTTGTAAGACTGATGTTATGATCATTTTTTTGGGATCTTGCAATGGATTTCTTTTTTCCGTCTCACTGTGGACATTCTGAAAGCAAAATAATGCTATTTGTCATCGTCTATGGCTTGCAGGGATCTATCACACAACAACTTGTCCGGTTCGATTCCCGATTCCCTTTCACAATTATCTTCACTGACACTTCTGTAAGTCTCAAATTTCGATTGTTCCTACTTTCAGAAAGGTCACATGCCACTTTCAGAAAGTCTAACAAGATAAGCACTTGGGTTCTGTCAGAGATTTGACAGGGAACCAGCTCAGTGGATCAATTCCCTCTGGACTTCTCAAAAGAATTCAAGATGGCTCCCTAAATATTAGGTGAATTATCCCTGTGTCAATCTATGTTAGCAAACCTGATGTTATTTGAACTAAAACTTATCTGTTTGTAGATATGGCAACAACCCAAATCTCTGCACCGACTCCGGTGCATGTCAGCTCACCAAAGAGAAGAGCAAGGTAGCCATCTACATTGCCATCCCTCTAGTTTCTCTTGTGGTGATTGCATCACTCGTAGTGCTAGTCTGCTTCATCTTGAAACGAAAAAAGAAAGGCGAGTTTCCGTGTCAACTCTTCTTAGCTCTAGCAGTGTTTCTGCATCGTTCTGAATACAAAACATCGATCTTCGTGCGTGACTACCATTCAGGACCACTGACCACCGCCGTGAAGCCTCGAAATGAGACTCGGATGAGCCATGTGACAACTAATGATTCCACGTATGAGGAGAGCTCTATACAGCTGGAGAACTGTCGATTCACGTACAAGGAACTGAAAATGATCACGAACAACTTCCAGCACGTACTCGGCCAGGGCGGCTTCGGGTACGTCTACCACGGCTTGTTGGAAGACGGCACGCAGGTGGCAGTCAAGCTGCGGTCTGATTCTTCTAATCAGGGTGTCAAGGAGTTCCTGGCGGAGGTATACATCGATTTTCAATCAGATGTTGTCTGTTCCTAGAACAAGGAAATTTGAAATGGATAGTTTGACTACTCAGTGTCATTTGTTCAGGCTCAGATCTTGACACGGATTCATCACAAGAATTTGGTATCCATGATCGGCTACTGTAAGGATGGAGAGTACATGGCGCTTGTCTATGAGTATATGCCCGAAGGCACCCTGCAAGAGCACATTGCAGGTATGTAATAAAATGGTTAGCCATCCGTCGAAAAAAAAGCAAAATGGTTAGCAGTTCGCACCTCATCTTGCGTTGTACTTCCTGCAACAGTTTGTTGACATGACATAAGGAAAGGAATTAATGAATTAATATAGAAAATTAATTATTTTTGTTAATGTAATATAAAAATGGAGAGTATAACACAAAACTTCAAAAATTGCAATGCTAAATTGTCTTTGCAGGAAATAGCCAGAACAGAAAATTGTTAACCTGGAGGCAGAGGCTCAAAATCTCACTGGAATCAGCACAAGGTATGCACATGTGAATTCAACTTGAGGTTTATTACTTTCTGTTGTATGTCTTGTTTTCCAATGATTATAAGGTGAGAGGAACATAAATGGATGTGCAGGACTGGAGTATCTACATAAGGGTTGTAACCCACCTCTGATTCATAGGGATGTGAAGGCCACTAATATCCTACTAAACTCCAAACTTGAGGCAAAGATTGCCGATTTTGGTTTATCTAAGGCTTTCAATCGGGATAACGACACTCACATATCCACAAACTCTCTTGTTGGTACACCCAGATATGTAGATCCAGAGTATGTTCATCCCATGGGATTTTATTCGATCCCTCATTTCTTTTTTTCCTCAAAAAAGTAATTGATAACTCATTCAACCCAATGATGATTGAATAGGTACCAGAATACTATGCAACCGACAACCAAGAGCGACGTGTATAGCTTTGGTGTCGTGCTACTAGAGCTAGTCACTGGGAAGTCAGCCATCCTACGCGACCCAGAGCCAATTAGCATCATCCAATGGACCCGACAACGCCTAGCACATGGAAACATTGAGGATGTTGTGGACCCACGCATGCATGGGGACTATGATGTCAATAGCGTGTGGAAGGCCGCAGACATCGCTCTCAAGTGCACTATGTTGACATCGACACAACGTCCGGCTATGATTGATGTGGTGATGCAGCTGCAGGAGTGTCTCGAGCTCGAGCAGGCTCACGTAGATGGTAGTGGTGACATGAATGGCAACTTCTACACTGGTAGTAGCAGTGATCTACACCTGGGATACAACCCTTATAATGCTCATGGCCAGTTCACTGATGTAAGCCAGAGCAGCATGGAGCACAATTTTGTGAGGGTGCCAACTATGCCCACAGGTCCTGCAGCACGATAAATTTTGTTGTCCATATTTCTTGTATAAACCTCCTTTATTTTTCTGTTTTCTTTTTTGTAATTTTTGAAGATATACATGTTTGAGAGATTTTCAAATACATTTCAAGAGTGTGCCAAAATTTATAATTCTTTGGACATGTAAAATATGTTTTCATTTTTATACCTTGAATTGTTGCACGGGGCAGAAGAAATACTTTCCACACATCAAATCATGGATAAAAGAATATCTGTAATATTTTGTTTCTTCCTTCCTTTTCATCTACCCTTTTGTAAGGTAAAACACATCTAACATAATTTTGCTATCAATATATTATAATCAGTAGGGTTTGCTCTCCCATTTGATCATTTTTTTGCAAGTCAACATACTTGTATAATTTTCTACCATGGGACATTCTCTTGGAATTGTTTCAAGAGGACATGAATGTAAAATTTTGTTTTTATCAATGAAAAAGATTATTTAAAATATGAAGAAAATGCAGACCCTTTAATCAAGACTCTGGATAGAAGAAGAACAAAAATAAAAATGCTAAACTTTTGATCATCTTCAACACCACTTTTTTTACTGGTGCTATTAAAAATCAGGAACCAAATCAAAGCTTATATATCCTCTTCAATCACCAATTCGAGACATCAAAATTTGTTGAAGTTTATAAGAGGTAAATGTAAACTTTGGTTCCTCTTCAGAAAAAGGAGATATTTTATGCTGTTAGAAATTTTTTTAATAGTCCGTTGGTATAATTACGATACATCACAAGGATTATGACAATATGCCAGCCTGTTCGCAAAAATGGTTGTGTTTGTTTCCTCGACTGGTTTGGATTGGATTGGATACGGCACTGTCTAATCCAATCCAGTGTTTGTTTCACCGTCAGCACTAGATAGGGTGGACATGAATAGAGAATACTCTTCAAAGATGTTGGATGGGCATGTCCAGAAAAATTAGACCGAATAAGGCTATATCCAACATATCTAAACATGATCATTTGTAAATAATTGGGGATAATTGGCATGGTGTGATATTAATTAGTATATTTTATTATAAAATTAAGATAATAAACAATAATGTATTAATTCATGTGCAAAAAGTGTATGGATTATAATATAATTATTGAAAATTAGCACATTTTAGTATAAGTTATGAATTACGGTAACAAGATTACCATTTATAAAAATTAAAGTAGAGTAATTAGTGTATAATTAACTGATATCATTTGTAAATAAGATGTATAATTATGTTAATTACTCGTGTTTAATATTTTCTCATTCCTTCAATTATTACAAACAATGGATGACCTTACCCAATCAAATAAACAATGAGTTGGATGATCCTATCCAAGAAAATATGGATTGGATGATCCAATCCAACCTTGACGTCAAACCAAACGCATTCAAATTCAGTTTTATATGATCCCAACCCCATATTAAATGAGGGTATAAGGGAGCTCTACAAGTTTCACTATTTCGTTGGTTAAATAAATATCAAGATGACTTGAATGACATACAAGGACAACAAATTGAAACACAATGGCATACATGGTATATAAAGTGTTTTGTAGTGGGAAATAAGGATCTAAAGGATATTGCAATGGACAACACTGAAGAAATAATTGTCCCTTTATTTTGAGGTTGCCGTTTGTGATTGTAGGTTAGCTAAACGTATATTTTATCCTAATTTCAGCTGCTAGCTTTTTGTTGGTTGCTGGCAACTGCGGGCCATATGGGTGAGATCTCAGCTATGACGCGGAAAAAATGGTCAGCTATGAAGAAATGAAAGTGGCCCTGGGTGAGGCCGGTTTTTTTTAGCGGGTGAGGCAGGGGCTGTTGACTTACTCCAAACGAGACAAACTCGATCGACGTGAGCCTTTATGAACACTCGAGTTCGTTCTATGTTTCTTTTTTGCCTTTGAAATGGTATTTGGAATAATATTAGACGTGGCAGCAGCGCCTTTCCATTGGGTGCGGTGCATGCTCTACTGGTCAGCGTCCCTAATTTTCTTAGTTTAATTCAGAATGTTGGTCATTACTTGTGATCGCTTATGTTAAATTATAGTTGACCATTTAATCTTTTATTAATATTTTGAGGTTGTCGTTTGTGACTGTAGGTTAGCCAAACGGACATTTTGTCCTAGTTGCAGCTGCTAGCTATATGTTGGTTGCTGGTATGTGCGCACGAACTGCAATTGGACCGATCAACGCAGATAGCAATGGCGCTCCCGCAGTGGCTGCTGCTCCTCATCCTCGCCGCGGCAACCTCCGTTGGCGTACTGCGAGTTCGTGGCCAGGGCACGGCTGACAGCTCAGGTGAGCCCTTCAAGATCTTTCCTTCTGTTGAGAGGAAAGAATGATAGGTAAATTTTTGGTCAAAAATCATCTGTGTGTGCAGGGTTCATTAGCATAGACTGCGGCCTCCCGGAGCGGAGCAGCTACCTGGACGGCGCCACCAAGCTAACTTACGTCTCGGACGATGGCTTCACCGACGCCGGCGAAAACCGCAACGTCTCGGCCGAGTTCATCAACCTTTCCTCCGCCAAGCGCTACCTCAACGTGCGCACCTTCCCGGGCGCGGCGCGCAGCTGCTACACCCTGGGCTCCCTCACGCCGGGGTCCAAGTACCTCCTTCGTGCCACGTTCATGTACGGCAACTACGACGGCCTAAGCCGGCTGCCGGTGTTCGACCTCCTTCTCGGCGTCAACTTCTGGACCACGGTGAACATCAGCAAGGCCGACGCGTACGTGCTCGTCGAGGTCATCGCCGTCGTGCCGGACGACTTCGTGCAGGTGTGCCTGGTGAATACCGGTTCCGGGACGCCGTTCATCTCCGGGCTGGACCTGAGGCCCCTCAAGAGCACGCTGTATGAGCAGGTAAACGCGACGCAGGGGCTGGTTCTGCTCCACAGGAACAACTTGGGGCCGGCCGATAGTACGGGCCTGGTGAGGTACCCGGACGATCCTTATGACCGCGCATGGACTCCGTGGTTGAACATGGATGATGTGTGGTCGGAGATCTCGACAGAGAACGAGGTGCAGGGCATACCCAACGTACACTTGCAGGTGCCGTCGAAGGTGATGAAGACTGCCATCACGCCCCGCGACGGCTCCATGAGCCTTGACTTATCGTGGGATGCCGAACCGAACCACGTCTATCCCGTGCCCGGGTACCAGCCCATCGAGACTTCATCACCATCATCATTTGTCGCAAAACATCGCAATCTCGGTGTGCATGAACGATATACACTTACATGCCTAATAAGTTCTTGTCCTTTCTAGGTACATCTGTATAATGTATGTCGCGGAGCTGCAGAACCTCGCCGGCGGCAGCGCAGTCCGCCAGTTCTATGTAACCATCAACGGCAAGTCATCGCTCCCCTACACGCCGATGTACCTAATCTCTGATGCCCTCCAGAATCTACAGCCCCACCACGGTTTCAAGGAGTACAACACCTCTATTATCGCCACGGCTAACTCTACGCTACCGCCGATTATCAACGCTATTGAGGTTTTCTCTGTCATCTCCACAACCAACGTTGGCACGGATGCACAGGATGGTATGTATGATCTCAAACTTCTCATGCATGTATGAGTATTGCTTATACTTACAAAACAAGATTTGTTATGATGTTTAGAATTAATATTACCTATTCATTTGATCAGATCTAATAATTAATAGAGGATTGTTAAAGTGCTTGAAAAGTACCATTATAACCTGTCTTTTAATCTAAAATATTATATATTAGATCCATTTCCCAGCAGGAGTAAAACGTACCTATTAAAAGATTTAAGTCATGCATCAATGATACCTATTAAAGGATTAAATAAAAATTAAGAAATAGTATCTTACCCAAATTAGAGGTGAGGGTAATTTAACAGTAGGGGATCATGAGGCATCATCTATATATTGTAGACAACATGTTTTTTTAAAAGGAAATGTATTTTTTTAATATGCCAGTCACTACATCAGTGCATCCATATGTTGTTACAACCCTGACAAAGCAAAAGCAAGTTTCTGGATAAATTACCATATAGTCCATACATGCCATTATTTAGAGAATAGGAGATAGTTTCATTGCTACAACGCCAGCCACTAGAGACAAGTCTTTTTCACTGTGGTTTGAAGACTAGGAGTTTTTCGGTCCACAATACTAGTTACTAGTTTTGAAAAACTACTAGGTTGTAGTTTAAGGGTATTTTTGTAATTTTACCAATATTTAAAGGATTTACTATATTTTTTCATAAAATATATATTTGATATATGAACTACAACTTTATTGTAAGAATAATAATGAACACATTATTAACATCAAAGATTAATTAGATTACTCATTTTTGTTTATATTATCATGAAAATAAAAATTAAACATGATAAATCTATCGCTTTGACGACACTACCCTCAATATGATAAAATACTGGTCAATAGTTGTGCATTTATGATATCAGATCTCTACCTTTGGATCAAACTACTAGCTAGTATAGTACTAGTCGGTATTGTGGACCGAAAACTCCCTCAAGACACCCTTATTTTCCTCTTCCTTTTACAAACATAGCCCATAGGCAGATCTAATACTTCTCTAGACCACTTGCATAGAAGTAAAAAATTTAAGCCTTGGTAACTATCAGGGCTTAATCAAATTGTTCAACATATATATGACAAAATGACCCCCATCAAGGCTTGTTAATCAACACAGAAAGGAACAAAAAAGTACCATATCAGTAATCATTGTTGTGTTTGCTATAAAATGTGACAGTTTCTGCTATTACCGGGATCAAGGTAGACTATCAGGTGAAGAAAAACTGGATGGGTGACCCCTGCATTCCAAAAACTCTTTTGTGGGATGGATTGAACTGCAGCTATGCTATTTCTAATCCTCCAAGAATCACATCAATGTATGTTCAAATTTGGTTACATGCAATTATGATCTTGTGAAAATATCCAACCTTGAATCTGAAACTTATATTACAGAAAATGTGTCCTAACTATGAATCTGAAACTTTTATTGCAGAAATCTTTCAGCCACTGGCCTCAGCGGAGCCATATCATTGTACTTCTCCAAACTTGCATCAATAGAGTATTTGTAAGTATAGGAAGTTTCAAGCCCATCTTCAATTTTTTTTGTGAGGAAAATCCATTTTCAAATTTAACTTAGGAACACCTTTTTTTACGCACAATATTTAGGAACAGCTTCACTGAAATAGATATACATTTGGCATGCATGTCATCTCATTTCAGGAATCTGTCACACAATAAGTTGACAGGCACAATTCCCGATGCTCTTTCCCAACTATCCTCTCTCAAGGTTATGTAAGTAACTCTTTCCCATGCTGTAAAAAATAATAGTGTGTTATTAAATAAAGGCATTAGTACATGATCAAGCATCGACTCATTTACAAGGATAATGCCGTTATAGAGATTTGACGGACAACCAGCTGAGTGGATCAATTCCCTCTGGACTTATGAAAAGAATCCAGGATGGTTCCCTAAAGCTGAGGTTAATCTTCAACTAATAGTCACGACATAGTTTTCCCAATATTTACTCTGCTGAATATGATGGAAGCTCCTAATTCTTCTTCACTTCAATAGATACGAAGAAAATCCAAACCTCTGCATCAGCGGCAACACTTGCCAGTCCAAGAAAAAGATGAGCAACTCTATGCTTGCCATCTATATTGTTGTTCCAATAGTGCTAATTCTGGTGGCAGGAGTGTTGTTTCTATTTGTAATACGAAATAACAAAGGTGATAACTTGCATTAACAAGTCAGAGCTATACCTTTAAACTATTGAAGTCATTGATAATATTCTTTCTTGCTTCTAAACTGAAACAGTAATAAAGGGCACTGTAAAGCAGCAGAACAACGATGGACACAGCCAGGGGCGGAAGTTGGAGAATAGACAGTTCACATATAGGGAACTAGAGGTAATAACGAATAACTTTCAGCGAATACTTGGCCAAGGAGGGTTTGGGTCTGTCTACGATGGAATCTTAGAGGACGGTACTCAGGTGGCAGTGAAGTTGCAGTCTATGTCTTCCAATCAAGGTGTTAGAGAATTCATAACAGAGGTAACAGATTTGGTTTAATAAGTCTCATTGGTGCACCAAGATGTTCTTCTCTAAATTTGCATCAACATATTTTCTTGTTGTGGTTCAGGTTAAGACTTTGACAAAAATTCATCACAAAAATCTTGTCTCCTTGATCGGTTACTGCAAGGATGAAAACCATTTAGCACTTGTCTACGAGCATATGTCAGAAGGGAGCCTAGAGCAAAAGCTTAGAGGTATCCTTTATTAGTAACAAAATTCAAAATTTATCAGCATTTGCCCTAACGAACTACTGCAGGGAAAGATCATAACGCTGGATCTCTAACTTGGAGACAGAGGCTCTATATTGCATTGGAATCCGCACAAGGTAAATATCCTTTAGAACTTGTTCTTTTGTTGTATTTTGAGCTCTCTTAATTATTTATATAGAAGTCCATTCAACATATGTTTGTATCAATATATGAAGGTCTGGAGTACCTGCATAGGGCATGCAGCCCGCCCTTTATTCACCGTGACATCAAGTCGGCCAACATCCTACTAACTACTAATCTTGAGGCCAAGATCGCAGATTTTGGCCTACTTAAGGCCTTCAAGCATGATGACGACACCCATGTCTCCACGGCCAGGCTTGTTGGCACGCACGGCTACCTTGCTCCAGAGTATAAAACATACTAACCACACAATTTCATACAAGATCTTTGATTCTTGGGATGCAACTCTAACAACCACCATGGATGTCACAAATTCTTAGGTATGCAACAGCTCTGCAGTTGACAGAGAAGAGTGACGTGTATAGCTTTGGTGTCGTGCTGCTGGAGTTAATTACAGGGAAGCCACCCATACTGAAGGATCCACAACCTATTAATGTCATTCAATGGACACAACAATACCTTGCACAAGGAGATATTGATGACGTGATAGACAAGCGTATGCAAGGTGACTACAATGCCAATGTTGTGTGGAAGATTGTGGATGTCGCATTGAAGTGCACTATGCAGGATCCTACACAGCGGCCTACCATGACCGACGTAGTGGTGAGGCTACAGGAGTGCCTTAGGACTGAGGAGGACCGCTCCTGAGGACATCTACTTGGGCAGTATGCCACCAAATAATTCAGACGCACATGTGGAAGTTTAAGTGGATGGATCATATTTTTAGGAGAATTCTATAACTACTGGTAGGCAGAAATTAAGACGTTGTTGTCCAAATGCCGCTGGCTATTTTTCCCATCCTTAGGTAAGTTTTGAAGAGATCTTTGTGGACAGAGTGTGTTTTTATCAATGTGGTGTGCTTGCAACTGTGCAATTCTTAAATTTACATGTGATGATTTTGTATGTCTTATTGAAGCAAGTAAACATGGACCTGCCATCAATTCTGGAAAAATATTCATCTTTAGCTGGAAGCTCAATTCTGTCCTTAAACTTTGAAAGGGGTCAGTTTGGTCTCACTAAAGTTTAGTTTCGAGATCAAATTAGTTCTTGAGCTGAAATGTGGTACACCACGGTAAGACTAAAATAGGGACAAAATTGACTATTGTTTTCTTAATATAAAAGACTTTACCACACTTTTTTCGATGCAACTAATGCTCTTCTTTCTTCACCAAGAAATAAATTAATGTGGTTATCAATTTCTTGAGTTTTGACCTGTTAATGGAGTTAAGGAATTCACCTATGCCACTCATATTTTTTTAGTTATGCACATATATTTATTGTTGAACCACATTATATTTCCGTCCTTAGCATGCATACTAATTCCTATATGAGTAGTTGGTGCATACATACAACTCCAATATAATAACAATAATTAAATTATTACGATAAGATGTTGTTGAAATAGTGTTATGTACTGCATGAGCATTTTTTCGAACGATGCTTGTTAGAACTTTCAAAAATTAGGAAAACACCAATCAGACTTAGATCCGTAGTCTCAGAATTAGACTCCTCTCACTGCCATTTTTAATATATATTAGCCTGTGGAAGTTAGTAGCTGCATATATAAGATGCAAAATATGGTTCTAAAATAATTAATCGTGACAGTGAATCAGGGGGAGAAGGACTAGATAAATATCCAGAGTGTAATTTGGACAAAGTGGATTGTTCAGGAAGTAAAATAGACTTATTCCAAACTAGAATATCCTTGTGGGATTGCAAAACGCACAGGGATATAAGTAGTTTCCTTTGTGTTTAAGTGAAGCCCACAGGGAAATTAGCACATAACCTAAAATCCAACGTCACACATCATTTTGCTTCTACACCCCCATTGTATCCTTCCCCTTGACTCCACTCATAAAGGTGTGCATTGCTCGCAGATTTTAGTTTCCCTTTAATGCTAGACTGAAATTTCACGCAGATCTTGCTGATTTTTTCATTCATTTTGAGAATATACTGGTGGCCAAAAGAAGCAAGGTACAATTTCTCTTCTAGTTTAATGAGCGCATAAAGTTGGAGCAGATGACCTCTGAAGTTCGTTTCCAAATTTATAAAGTGCAATAATCAAGTGACAGACTGTACGTTATGTTGCTTGTATATAAATCACATTTTAGTTAGTTGTAGTCCAAAGTCTAAACTCCTTCCAGTTGAAATTTATGTTGCAATAATCAATTGACAGTTTGATAGATTATGTGATAGTGAAGTACTGCCTGACCATGACCTTGAATTGCAAGTGCTGTACATGTCACAAAAAAAACTATTGTAAACCACTTTGTAGACCAAATGTGCACTTTACCTACTGTATTTTGCAATCCAAATTGATGAGTACTCTCAATAAAACAAAGGGCAAATTCCTTTTTGGCCATCAGAAAAAGTTGAAGTTCCTTATTAGCCACTGAAAAAATTGTCCTTTTTAGCCATTGATCATATCTTTCTTTCCTTTGTAACCACTGTCATTCATTTTGTGACTTAATTGTGTTAAACTGAATTCTAAAAGACCGGTTTTTCCCCTGGTAGTATTTTTCCCATTATTTTGTCAAGATCCTGCAAATGAGTTTGTACATACATTTTTTTCTTTCTTTGGAAAACCTCACCTTTCATTCTGCACAATTATAGACTGCGTGAAGCTATTCTTTTTAATTAGCATTCCCAACAAAAGTGAAACAGAGGACATCAATTGATATACATGAACATATACAACATTCAATTATAAGAGAAATATAAATATGAATACGGTCGTTCCTCGTACAACACTAGAAGCCATATCTGTGTAGTGACATGAAGAGGGGCAGGGTAGCCAAGCAAACCGATCGTCGGATCATTAGAGAAAAATTAAAAATTAAAAACTGAAGACTGAAAAAAGAACCCACACACTAAATGCACTCCGCCATCTTCTTTTCTACTACCCAAAACCTGCTGCCTCACCCGCCATCCCAATCGAAAGCCGGAGCTTGCGCACAGCGCTGCCCTGCACAGCTCTGCGCTCGCCCATCAGAGGTGATCAGCTACTGCACATAGCGCCACAGAACTCCGCCATCACGCGTCAGATGCAGGCCAATCCATCCGATCTAGCCTGGCCCACCTATTGCAAAACACCGTGGGCAAAATAGTCACAAGTTGAAGTTGTGACGGAGGTAAACGGGGCAGACGGTAGTGGGTAAAAAGGAAAGAAAGATAATGTTGATGGCTCTTAAGGAACTTCAAATTTTTCAGTGGTTAGAAAGGAATCACTACTATTTTGAGTGCCTGATAAGAAATTTGCCCTAAAACAAAATAAGTGTACACACAAGAATACATAAAACATGTAACCATTTTTTATTCAATTGAGCTTCTGATGACTTAGACGTTGCAAAGAAGAGTCTTTATTCGCTCTAGCAGAACTGTGAGCAAATTGTTACTACACTATGCAAACGCTAGTTATTTTTCTCACTTTTCAATGCAAAGGAAATAGCCATCTTAACTGTTCATTTCTTGACCTCATGAAACTTAAAATGGCATCTATACATTACATCTTGGCAATGATTTTCTTTTTTTTCATGTTTCTTTTTCAGGTTTGGTGGTGCAGACTCTGTGCAAGTTCAATTCACAGTATCTGAACATACTCATGACAAAATTATATATTTTTCTATCTGTAATGCTCTTTCGACTCTTTGAAAACTAACCCATCAATGTCAGTGGTGTAAGAATTACGATTGTGCCATTTTGTTCACAAGCAAGAAAAGTTCATTTTACACATCCACTTTATCTAAATTACACTCCGAACAATCCACTTTGTCTAAATTACACTTTATCCAACTTGAGCTTCAAATGCAAATAGTACAAAGAGAAAAAAAAAGAGAAATTGCATAAGCTAGTAGATTGAGCCAACTTAAATTGTTTGAGAGAGTAAAGTGAGCTAAGATTTTGTTCGTGGTATAATTTTAACAAAGTGGATTGTTCGGGGAGTGAAATGAACTTTTCACTTCACAAGCTGATGGAAGTGTCATTTTAAACTGCACAACGAGTATGACAAAGGCGGCTCTTTGTTAAACCGCAGAACGAGTGTGAGGCTGTTTGACTAACTCCAAATCGGGCAAAAACTCCTGGCATACTCCTTTGTGAACTGCTTCGTTCTTTGTTTGTTTTATGCCCTTGAAGTGGCATTTTGGAATGTTAGACGTGGCTACAGCGCCGGTCCAGATTGGGTGTGGACAGCTACGTACAGGTAGGTCTCTGGTCATGGCCCTTTTCTTGTTTTAATTTGGAATATTTGCGGTGGGCCGGGGCGCTGTTGCAAGATGATAATGACCAATTGTCATTGCTGATGTTGGCTTATGTGATTTATAAGTTATACTAGTATAGTCAACTATTAATTTTTGCTTTGATGTCGTTTATTGTACTTTAGGTAAACGTGTATGTCACAATTCCCACTGCTGGATGCTCTGATGCTGGGGTGTAGTAGCAACTAGCAAGTGCACGTAGTGCAATTAGCCCGTTCAACGGTGTGGATAACTAATGGCGATTCCATCGTGGCTGCTCCTCATCACTGCAAGTTCGTGGCCAGGGCTTGCCTGACAGCACAGGTGATGATCGAGCTCTTTGTGTGCAAGGGAAAGCAAGCTAGTTACGTTCCGTGAAAATCCATGTGTGCAGGATTCATAAGCATAGACTGCGGCCTCCCGGAGAAGAGCAGCTACGTGGACGGCACCACCAAGCTAACCTACGTCTCGGACGATGGCTTCACCGAGGCAGGCGCCAACCGCAACGTCTCTGCCGAGTTCATCAACCCATCCTTCACCAAGCGCTACCTCAACGTGCGCAGCTTCCCCGACGCCGCGCGCAGCTGCTACACCCTCGGCTCTCTCGTGCCGGGGACCAAGTACCTCTTCCGCGCCGCGTTCATGTACGGCAACTACGACGGCCTAAGTCGGTTTCCGGTGTTCGACCTCCTTCTCGGCGTCAACTTCTGGACCACGGTGAACATCACCAAGGCCGAGTCCGTCATGCTCGCCGAGGTCATGGCTATTGTGCCGGATGATTCTGTGCAGGTTTGCCTGGTGAACACAGGCTCCGGGACGCCGTTCATCTCTGGGCTGGACCTGAGGCCGCTCAAGAGCACGCTCTACCCTCAGGTGAACGCGACGCAGGGGCTGGTCCTGCACAGTAGGAACAATTTTGGGCCAAGTGAGGAAGCGGCGATAAGGTACCCGGACGATCCATACGATCGCGCGTGGATCCCGTGGAGCAATCCGACGAAGGACTTTTCGGCGGTCTCCACGGAGAAGAAGATGAACGGTGTCGCCA
Source organism: Chloris gayana (assembly GCA_031894775.1). NCBI lineage: Eukaryota > Viridiplantae > Streptophyta > Magnoliopsida > Poales > Poaceae > Chloris > Chloris gayana. The sequence goes on from JAUNZO010000500.1 coordinate 40,784, forward strand.
GTTTCTACTTCGAGGTACCGTCCGTCGTGATGCAGACCGCATTTATCCCCCGTAATGCATCCTTCATTGACCTTCCGTGGGTCGTTATTCCGAACCACGTTTACCCTGCGCCCGAGTATGTATCCTGATCAAAATTCACACCAGAACGATGTTTTGCTCCATTCCTATCCTATCTGATCTTTTGAACCGTTGTAGGTACATTTGTGTTCTGTACTTTGCAGAACTGCAGCTCCTGTCTGGCAATGCCGTCCGTCAGTTCAACATAACCATCAACGGAAACCTCTGGTACCCAGGCCCGTACACGACGAAGTACCTCACCGCCGACCCGGTCTACAACAAAAGCCCACTCCATGGTTCCAGTCAGTACAATGTCAGATTAACCGCCACATCGGACTCCACGCTGCCGCCGATCATCAACGCTGTAGAAGTTTTCTCCGTCATCTCCACAGCCAACGTTGGCACAGATGCACAGGAAGGTATATATGCGTTCTCTATTCAGAATTAGTAGAAATAATTTTAAACATCCTAAACGAATTTTTATCTCAATATTCTTCTATATGATTCATCGTCATGAGGAAATACTTTTGGATATGATTTCAACAATATATATGCCTTTTTGTATCATGTATCCATGATATTATTGTATTAAGTTTTAGTCAAATCTCAGAACCGTTTGATTAAAATTATATCTATTTAAAGAAAAACAGAGGAGATACACAATAGACGAAGTCGATATGTTTGTAGTTTGAGAGGGATATTAAAGTTCTAAAAAAGTACTACTACTAGTACCCTTTTTGCCAAAAAAATGTTATATTAGATCTAACGATCAAGAATAAAATGTACCTAATGAAAGATGACTATTAATTCATGGATCTGAATCTGATGCTATTAGAAGATTAAGTAAATGAAAGAAATTACATTTATTCTTTGATCAAGGGATGTTAAAGTGATAAAAAAGAACCACACTAGTACCTTTTTTGTCTAAAAATGTTGTGGATCCAATGGTCAAGAATGAAATGAACCTTTGTTAAGATAAGGGAACAATAGTTCTTATGGTATTACTACTGAAATATATTGACACCACCTTTTTTCAAAAAGGAATATATTTCACTCTATAAATCAATTAATGCATTAGGCAGCTCTTATTGTGTTACTCGTCATTTTTGTGGTATGGTGCAAAGGTGTCCAGCATTGGGGTTCAGGAAGCGTACTCGTTCTTATTGATTAGTTAGTAATGTCATGGCTATATTCTCCTACTATGGCGAGATGATTCAGATCTACGGAACAACACAATTTTTTTTGGGGTAGAATCTTCAATAGCAATGTGGTGCTTGTGGTTGGCGTACTATTCAAAGTATACATTTGAATCTGCACAATAAATTATCATCCACCACAGGCGAGAGATAATATTCTGATGTCTTATCTACAGTGCCATTTAGTGGTGAATCGTACAGTCTAGAATATAGACTGATTCACGAATCAGTACTCACAGTTGTCGTTGCTTGAAAACATCACAGTTTCTGCTATTACGGCAATCAAGACAAAGTATCAGGTGAAGAAGAACTGGATGGGTGACCCCTGCATTCCAGAGAGACTTGCCTGGGATGGATTGAGCTGCAACTATGCCATTCCCCACCCTCCAAGAATTACAGCAATGTAGGTTCGAATTTAGTCATATATATTACCGGTCCAATCTATGTGAATGTCTAACCATTCTGACACGTATATTGCAGAAATCTTTCATCCAGTGGCTTGAGCGGAGACATATCATTTTACTTCTCCAAACTCACAACAATCGAGTATTTGTAAGTAGGAAGTTTCAAGTCCAAAAGCAACTTCTACTGAATAAGTTATTTAGGAACAGCTTCACTGAATAGATATCATCTTAATGGAATTTGGCACGTGCATATCATCTCATTTGTAGGGATTTATCGCATAATAAGTTGACAGGCTCAATTCCTGATGTTCTTTCCCAACTATCCTCTCTGAAGATTATGTAAGTGACACTTGCCTGTGATTTAGACATTTAGTATGCGAGATGAAGCAATAGTCTAATTTACATTGATATATTGTCGTTTTTACAGAGATTTAACAGATAACCAGCTTAATGGATCAATTCCCTCTGGACTTCTCAAACGAATCCAGAATGGTTCCTTAAAGCTGAGGTTAATCTTCAACAGATTCTCACCATAGTTTTCCAATCTTTACTTTGCTCCATGTGACCGAAGCAGCTAATCTCTTATCCATTTCAATAGGTATGGTGACAATCCAAACCTTTGCAGCAACCGCAACACTTGCCAGACCACAAAAAAGCTGAGTGACTCAATGCTTGCCATCTATATTGTCGTTCCGATAGCTGTCATTGTGGTGGCTGGAACAGTAGCGCTACTGCTATTTGTAATGAGAAGAAACAAAGGTATTTTCCTTTTTTTGCAAGGAGTTTTTTCTAAGTTTTTTCCTAGTTTTTTTTTAAGTTTTTGAAAATAAGGCAAGAGGGTTGCCATACATTGCAACGATACTGGAATTTCATTGTTGCTGTCGGTGTAGGGGGATCGGGGTCCCCCTAACCGCGCGTGGGCCGCTTTCGGCCCACGAACGAAGACGAAGGCCGCAGGGCGGGGAAGTCCACGAAGCCACGGAGTCCACGAAGCCACGAAGTCCACGAGTCCGCGAAAGCCGGAGGAGCGGGAGCGCCGGAGGGAGAACGAAGCTTCGCGGTAGTTTCCTCCGGCGACCCAACCACCCGGAGTTAATGCGGCACTCGAGTGCTCGTGGCGACGCCGCAGCCCGACAGACGTGCGCGCGTCTTCCCCGTGCGCCGCGTCACGGGAAGCCACGCGGCTACGCGTGCCAGGAGGGCTCTCGGCCAATGAGAAGGGAGAGATCCGGAGCGCGAACCAAGGAGAAGAGATCGTGACGGATTTAGTCGGGATCGTGTCTGAATGTCTCAGGAAGGACCGGACCCCCACCGGGCGTCCGGTACCCCCGGTACTTGTACGGTGCTCTCCTCCTTACCCTATAAAAGGAGGAGAGACTCCATGTAGTAGAGGGGGCTTCTCTTTCGAATACACACGCAAGCAGGACGTAGGGTGTTACACATCTTGCGGCCCGAACCTCGGATAACTCTCGGTGTTCTTACTCACTTGAATCATCCACGCTAACGCGCGAGCAAATCCGTTCTTCCCCGAGCCTATCCCAAGGGAGCCTTGACAGGCCCCCATTTGGAGGTGTGCTCACACACCGACATTTGGCGCGCCGGAAGGGGGAGACGCGTAGATTTCGCTTTGCGCCGCGAAACCTCGCTTTGCTACCATGCAGAGATCTTCGGCACGCCCGGACGAGAGGATAGCGTCTCCAGCCCAGGCGTCCACAGTGGCGCCATCGCCGCGACCGTCATCGCGCGGGCCGCTCTCGCCCACGACAATCGTCCCGGCACCTCGGCTGCCGGACATGCAACAGAGGACCGGCGCGGCGCCGACCGCCACGCCCAAGCCGTCACGCCGCTCGCGTCCGAGCGTGCCACCGCGCGTCGCCTCTTCCAGAAGAAGAGGGGGACGACCCCCGACCGCCGTGAAGACCATGCTCAACAACCCGCCGGCGGGACCGGCGGGGGAGAGCAAGCAAGGGAGTGGCTCACCGGAGTAGGCAAGCTCCCGGACACGGCGCAGGCCAAGCGCCGAGCGGGACCGTCACGCCAGCCCGCAGCAGCCACCGACCGACAACAACCGCCGCGCCAACCGCGCCAAGGACGCGCGCCCGCCGGCGGCTTCGCTCTCCGTCCACTCCCCGCAGGCGAGGGGCACCGCGACCTGCGCAACGACCTCGGCAGACGCCGCCGCGAGGGGGAGGATGCACGCGTCAAGCATCGAGCGCTCGCGCGAGCGGGGACGCGAACGTGAGCGCACCTCCGCCCACAACCTCGACGGCCGGGAGGCGGAGACGTCCCCGCAACGCCACCCCAAGCGTAAGAGAAAGGAGCTCGACCCCTCGTTCCTCGGGGCTGCGCAGCCCTCTCAAAGCGCCCGCGTGACGTCACGTGGCCCGGCAAGTTCCGCCCGGACCTTCCGGAAAGGTACGACGGCACCGCTCCCCCGACGAGTTCTTACAGATCTACTCCACCGCCGTCAAAGCCGCCGGCGGCTCGGAGGACATCATGGCCAACTACTTCCACCCGGCTCTCAAGGACTCGGCTCGGTCATGGTTCATGAACCCGGCGCCCGAGTCTATCGGCTCCCGGAAGAGCCTCGTGCCGGGAGTTCATGGCCAACTTCCAAGGAACGGCGAAGCGTCCGGAAGCCGGATCGACCTGGACCGCATCGTCCAGAAGCCGGGCGAGACGCCGCGAGCGTTCATGCAGCGCTTCAGCCAAGTCCGCAACACCATCCCGCGCATCGACCCTCCCGGTGCTCTCCGCCTCGCCACGGCGTTCGAGACAAGGATATCCCGGGCGAACCGGGCGTACACCGGCCGGAGACGGTCACGGACCTCTTCCGGCTTGGCCGACGCATGCGCCCGTCGCCAGGAAGCCCAAGCGTGGCACGACCCGCCGGCAAAGTCCAACCCGGGTACCTCCTCTCCCAAGTCCGGGGCACCCTCTCCAAGAAGCGTAAGAAGAACCTTGCGCGCAAGCGTAAGGCGGAAGAAGTGGCCGCGGCCGGAGGCCCGTCCCCGTGGGGCGCGACGCCCACCTCCCGCGGGTACCGGCAAGTCGCCGGCTAAATCCCCGGAACCTTCGCGTGCTACTTCCACCGCACCAACGACCACGACCAGGCGGAGTGCCGCTACATCCAGGCGAGCATCAAACGGCGCGACGAGCGGCGGGCGGCCGAGAAGGCCGAGAAGGAGAAAGAGGAGGAGAAAGAGGAAGTCGAGGCGTACCAGAGCGCGGACGACTCCATCGCCGTGATCGGCGGGGGCTCATCGAGCTTCGCGTCCAAAGGCGAGGCCAAGCGTTTCCGCCGCGAGGTCCTCGCAATCACCGAGGGCAAGGCCGCGGCTCCCCGCCGAAGTGGGCGGATGTTCCCATCACCTTCGACAAGAGCGACATGGTGGGCCCGGACAACACCAAGGGGAAGATCCCCCTGGTCGTGTCGCCCACCATCCGCAACAAGAAGGTGGGGCGCACCCTCATCGACGGAGGCGCGAGCCTCAACCTCATCACCCCGAAAGTCTACGACTCTCCGCAGCTGGGCGCGTGCCGAGCTGCAGCCCTCGCGTCCGTTCGTCGGCGTGCTCCCGGTAGCTCCCGCCCTTGGGTAGGATTGAGCTCCCGGTCACCTTCGGCACCCGGGACAATTTCCGCACGGAGAAGCTCCTCTTCGACGTCGCGGACATCGGCCTCCCCTACAACGCCATCATTGGGAGACCCGGCATCAACCAGCTTCATGGCTATCCCGCATCACGCGTTCCTCACGCCGAAGATGCCGGGCCCGAAGGGTGTCATCGTGGAGAGGGCGGATGCCGTCAAGGCGATGGCTTGCCTCGAGGACATCTTGGCGGCCGAAATGGCAGCAGAGGAGGACACCGGCATGAAGAGAGCGCGCGACACCCCGGAGAAGCCCGCGGCGCAATCCGGCCCCAAGCGGGCAAAGCTTTCGGCTCCCGGGGAGGTGTCTACCAAGAAGATCTCACTCGGGGGCTCGGAGGACAAGACCACCACCATCGGTGGTGACCTCGACCCGAAATAGGAACTCGCGCTCATCACCTTCCTCCAAGCAAACAACGACATCTTTGCCCGGCATCCTTCGGACATGCCGGGCATACCCAGGAAGGTGATTGAGCACCAACTCAAGGTCGACCCCGCCGCAAGACCCGTGAAGCGGCGGGCGAGGCGCCAAGCCCCCGAGCGCGAGGACTTCATCCGGCCGAAGTCAAGAGGCTACCGGAGGCCAAGTTCATCCGGGAAGTCACGCACCCGACGTGGCTCGCCAACCCGGTGGTCGTGCCCAAGAGCAACGGCAAGATGCGAATGTGCGTGGACTACACCGACCCGAACAAGGCTTGCCCGAAGGACCCGTTTCCGTTGCCCCGGATAGATTCTCGTAGTAGACTCCACCGCAGTCTGCGACCTGCTTTGCATGTTGGACGCGTACTCCGGTACCACCAAATCTGTATGGCTAAGGAGGATGAGGAGAAGACTGCTTTTATGACTCCCGCAGGAGCTTTTGCTACGTAAGCATGCCTTTCGGCCTCAAAACGCAGGCCCCACGTTCCAACGAGCCATGCGCCTAACCCCGGACTCGCAAATCGGGAGGAACGTGGAGGCGTACGTCGACGACTTGGTCATTAAGAGCCGCAAGGCACCGTCTCTCCCGTTCGACTTAGAGGAGACCTTCTCCAATCTGCGCCGCAACCGGTGAAGCTCAACCCGAGAAGTGCGTCTTCGGCGTACCAGCAGGGAAGCTACTCGGCTTCCCGGTCTCGCACCGCGGGATCGAAGCAAACCCCGAGAAGATCCGGGCCATCGAAGAAATCCGCCCCCAAGGCGGCTCAAGGACGTGCAACGCCTAGCCGGGAGCATGGCGGCCCTTGGCCGATTCATTTCACGCTCAGGCGAGCGCGCTCTCCCGCTTTTCAAGCCGATGAAGAGGACGGACAAATTCGAGTGGACCCGGAAGCCGATGAAGCCTTGCAAGACCTCAAGCGCTACCCGTCTTCCGCGCCCGTTCTAGTCGCCCCGAACCGGGTGAACCGCTGCTCCCGTACATAGCGGCTAACCCGCAAGTGGTCGGTGCGGCCCCGGTGGTCGAGCGGCTAGAGCAGGCACCTCGCGGTTCTCGGCGAACCAGCAAGCGCGGGTGCCTTGACGGCTCGAAGGCGGCGAGCCAGCAGCACCCGGGCTCCGCCCGCAACCAGCTCGCGAGGCGCCGGAGCACCCGGGGCTACGCACGCTCTCGCTCACGACATGGCGCGCGACGCGGCCGCTCCGGCCTGCCCGGTGGGGCACCCGGGCGGTCCCCGCCGCAACGACTCCTGCGGACGGCGTGGCTCCCGCCTTCACCCGGGGCTCCGGCTCCGACCTTGTCGCATGACTTGGGCGAAGCAGGGACCACGACCGGAAAGACAAGGATGGACGCGTTGATCCCACCCCACCCGGGGCTCCGGCTCCGACCACGTCTCGCATTGTGGGCGGGGCGGGATCCGCTCCAACTACCCTCGACAACAGCATTGCGTCACCACCGCGCCACCCGGGGCTCCGGCCCCGTCTCCCACGACGAGCGAGAGCGAGCCTGCATCCGGAAGTCGAGCCTCGCACTCGGCGCATCCAGCGCCCGGTGTACTTCATCGCCGAAGTCTCGCGGGATGCCAAGACACGGTACCCACAGCACCAAAAGATGCTCTACACAAGACTCATCGCGTCCCGGAAGTTGCGGCACTACTTTCAAGGCCATCCCGTCCGGGTGGTAACTACGGCACCGCCGGAGACCATACTCGCGCAACAGGGAAGCGACCGGGCGAGTGGCCAAGTGGGCCGTGGAGCTAGGGGAGTTCGACTTGTCCTTCCTCAAGCACACACATCATCAAGAGCCGGGCTCTAGCCGAGTTCATCGCCGAGTGGACGCCCACCCCGTAGATCGAACGGGAAGAGCTTAGCACCCGGGTGCAGCAGTACGACGCGCCCGGCGACCACCGGACGATGTTCTTCGACGGTTCCCTCACCCTCAACGGTGCGGGAGCAGGGTGCTGCTGCTGTCACCAACCGGCGACGAGCTGCGCTACGCGGTCCAGCCTACACTTCCGGTGCACCAACAACATGGCAGAATACGAAGCTCTCCCGGCGGGGTTGCGGATCGCGGCCGACCTCGGGGTCACGCGCCTCCTCGCCAAGGGAGACTCGCAACTTGTCGTCAACCAGGTATCCAAGGAGTACCAATGCAACGACCCGCAGATGGCTGCATACCTTGCGGCGGTTAGGCGGATGGAAAAGAAATTCAACGGCCTCGAGGTGCTTCACGTACCTCGGGGCGACAATCACATTGCCGACGAGCTATCCCGGTGGCCTCCACTCGAGCTCCAACCCCACCCGGGACGTTCATGGAGATCCCGTCATCCCCTTCGGCCTCCGACGCCGACCGAGCTCCAGACAAGCAACAACAAAGCGCAAGCGCACCCGCAGGATCTGCAGCACACGCAGAATAGCGAAGAAGTGCTTGCCAACGAGCCGCAGGACACCCGCCGGATGGACGACATCCTCGGGTACCTGCGGGACGACATCCTTCCGGAAGACGACACGGACGCGGAACGCCTAGCCCGCCAAGCCAAGCGATACGCCGTTGTCGATGACAGAGCCGTACAAGCGCAGTGCCAATGGTGTTCTCGCCGAAGTGCGTAAAGATGGAAGAAGGCAACGACATACTCGTTGAGATCCACGAGGGCGAGTGCGGCAGCCACCACGCTCCCCGCACGCTGGTCGGGAAAGCCTTTCGGCAGGGTTACTACCGGCCGACAGCCCTCCAGGACGCCACCAGGCCGGTGCAACAATGCAAGGCATGCCGCTTTCACGCCAGCGTACGCACCTGCCCGCTCAAGCCCTTCAAACAATTCCCCTATCCCGGCCGTTCGCGGTTTGGGGTCCGGACATTGTAGGGCCATTTCCGATCGCCCCGGTGGGTACAGGTGGCTATATGTGGCCATCGACAAGTTCACGAAGTGGGTAGAAGCGGAGGCGGTGACAAAGATAGACCAAAACTCGGCGGTCAAATTCATGAAGAATGTCATCGCAAGATTCGGGGTGCCGCAGCGGATTATCACGGACAACGGGACCCAGTTCACGAGCCACGCATTCGCAGCATACCGCGACTCCCTCGGCACCCGGATCTGCTTTGCCTCAAGAGCCCACCCACAGAGCAACGGCCAAGTCGAACGCGCCAACGGAGAAATCCTCAAGGGTTTGAAAACAAGATCATTTGACCCGTTGAAGAAGAAAGGCTCCAAGTGGGTAACCGAGATCCAATCCGTGCTCCGGTCCCTGCGCACCACGACGAGTCGAGCCACAGGCGAAACGCCTTTCTTCCTCGTGTACGGTGCGGAGGCGGTGCTACCCACGGAGATCCGGTTCAATAGCCCCCGAGTCGCCGCATTCGACGAAGCCGACCAAAGCACCCGGCGGCACGACGACATTGACCTCCTCGAGGAGGCAAGACGGCGAGTACTATCGCGAAGCGCGAGGTACCTCCAGGGCTTGCGCCGCTACCACCGGCGGCGCGTGCGCCCCGGAGTTGCAAACGGGAGACCTTGTCCTCCGACGGGCTCGGACGCGTGAAGGCAAGGATAAGCTAACTCCCATGTGGGAAGGGCCCTTCCTCGTCATCGCCGTCACCCGCCCGGATCCGTTCGGCCGGAGTCGGAGGACGGGTACCCGGAACCAAGCGCTTGGAACATTGAGCACCTAAAGAAATTCTACCCTTAGAATATTCTCGTAGCCAATGGTCCCGGGTAGTACCCGAAAGTCCTATCGCCACGGCCACGGCCGCCACGGCACTTGTACTAACGTGTTCTAAATGAAAAACAGCGCCCGCCGCTTCTTTTCCTACCTCTCGCAAGATCGCCGTCATGCATGTTGAAGTCCTTGTTTCCCCCGTTGGGTAAGAAAGGTCTATGACTTAGTCGGAAGCCGGAAGGCTGCGTCCGGTTGAGGATCGGGCGCCTCGAGTCGCGCTGAAAGCGTCACTGCGAAGCGCCGAACGGCCTACGACTACACGACGCACGCGGACATTCGCACGTAACAAACGAAACAGCGGGTTTAAACTCTCCATTGACAACGATAAGTTAAACTTGAAATATCTGCTGTACATACAGGAACACGGGTTTGACAAAAAACACAAAAAGGGGGCACGAGCGCCGAGAAACCACTCGCAGGTGGGGGAAGCAAGCACTTAGCCGCGCTTGAAGCTTTCCGCGAAGGCGCGAGCGACGGCACGAGCCTCGCGCCTTAGCCGTGGCGTGATCACCCGCAGGGACGTCGCCGTTCACCACGGCTAGGAGTGGGAACCCGGGCACCGAGCACCGGCGCGTTCGCCGAGCACCTCTTCCAGGGCCGCGGCTATGGTTCGCCGCCCCTCATCCTCCAGGACCTCCGCCACCCGGTGTTCGAGCTGCTCGGAGAGTCAACCACCCCCGCATGGCGAAGGCATACCCAGTCGCGCCGCGGTCAAGGGGCTCCGGAAGACGAGGCAAACCCGCCTCGGAATAGCGCCGACGAAACGGCCCGGTGCACCTCGGCAGCGATCTCCGCATGCGTCCGCGCCGCCGTGGCCAGCTCCGTCGCCCGCTCGCTCGGCTCAACGCGCCGAAGCTCGGATTCCTCAGCCGGGACCGCGCCTCGCGCGAGCTGCCGTCGGAGGTCATCGCCATCAGCCGCGGCGGAAGAGCCGCGACCCGACTTCTTCGGCCGGGCCTCCAACCGCTCGACTCGCCGGCGGTACTCATCCCGGCTTTTCTCCATCGCCTTAAGCTCGACGGCGAAGGCCTTCCGGGCCCTCGCGAGAGTTTCCTCGCGGATGCGGTGCGCCAACCCGTCGGCGATGCCGCGGACCTGCTCCTCGGCCCCGAGCGAGACGGGCCGCCTCCGTCTCCAAGGCTTCCTTCCGGACGGCGGCCTCGTTCTCACGAGCCGGACCTGCTCCTCCCGGAAGCCAGGGCGCCCTCGCGTCCCCTAAGCGCCGCCTCCCGGGAGGCCAAGGAGTCACCGACGCGCTGCACCCTCGCCTCGGCCGCTCCGACGGCCCGCTCCCGCTCGCCCGGCGCAGCCTCCCGAAGGGCAAGTGCGCCGGCACGCTCCTTCGGCTCCTCCTCGCGAGCCGCCGCGGTCACCTCGCGACGGGTCACGGCCGCCTCGCGGAGGTCCATGTGGGCCTCCGCCTCCTCCAACCGCGCGCCGCGAAGCTGCACAGCACGCTCCCGCTCCAGGACGCTATGGAGGCGGTTCACGCTTTCAGCCTCGCGGGCCTTCGCGTCACGCAGCCTTCTCGGCGGCCCGGTCGCCGATCCCAGCAGCTTGGTCCAGCTCACGCCGGATTTCCTCCATGCGGCGCCGATATCGCTCGCTGGGCCGCCTTCACCGCCGTCTCCAAGGCCCGCCGTGCCTCCGCCACCTCCGCCTCGCGCTCGGCCGCCGCGGCCTCCCGGTCCTCCAGGGACGCATCCGCCTCCTCCACGGCCGCCTTCATGGCAAGAAGCGACCGGGTGGCCTCCCCGAGCACATCGCCAATCTTCCGGCGACCCATGCCGCCGCAGCGACCCGAAGGTGACCCGCTCCGGCCGCGTCCGGCGCGCCCACGGCCCCTACCGGCGGCAGCGGTCGACGACGTGTCTCCGCCAGCCACCGTTCCCGGCTCCGACCGAACGCGCGGAGGGGAGTCATTCCCCTCCAAGCACTATAGGGCCGGCGGCGCCGGCACCCGGCCACGGAGTGGAAGATCGGGGTGGACGCCGGCAGCCGCCGATCGGGAAAGCACCCGGCACGTCCCCAGCCGGAGGAGGTGACACCCGGCCAAGGTCAGCCCCGGCAGAGGCACCCGCGTCCTCCTCTCCGGCAGGGGCGCCCGCAGCCTCCTCGCCGGCAGGGGCACCCGCGGCCTCTTCTTCGGCGACACCGGCAGCCACCCCCTCGGGAGTGCCCGCGGCCTCCTCTCCGGCGGCGCCTGCGACCACCTCCGCGGGACCGTCTCGCGACCTCTTCCTCGGGGGCACCAGCGGCCACCCCTTCAAGGGCACTCGTTGCCCCTCCCGCGCCGTCCTCCGCTCCGGCCGCCGGAGCCGCACCGGCCGCCTTGGGGTCCAAAGGGACCAGGTCCGGGTCCGGCTCGATCCGGACAGATCCCGCAAACAACGCAAATCGAACACATTTCGCAACCATCAGCCCTACGATGAGACGAAGTACAGCACACCGTGCACGCAGCTTAAGTAAAAAGAGAGGAAAGCTTCCTACCTGTCGCGCGTCCACCCGGCCGCTTGCACCGGTGCGGCCGCAGGGGACTTCTCCCGTGGAGCGGCCCCGTCACCGGCGCCGGCGAGCCTGCCGGGCCCGCTTTCGTGGAAGACAAGCGGGCCCGGAGGAGTCGGAGGAGGAGGGCGACGGAGACCTTTGCCTTTGCCCTTGTCCCGCGCGCTCGGAGCGAGCCTCGCAGCCGCCAGGGCTACCGCCCGGAGCTCGGAGGCGCCCCCGTGGGCGGCCGTCGCACCCGGGCCGGAGGAAGGTGCGACCCCGGATACCCGGAGACCAGGGGCGGGAGCCGGGATCGGGTCAAGAAACCCGAGCGGCCCCGCCGGGGCATGCTGTCCAGGACGGCGCGCTTGTTCGCCGACCGATGAAGGGGCCCGGCACCTTCCGGTACGCGAAGGAGGCGGGCCACTTCTTCCCGGCCGCCGTGGAGTAGGCGTATCGCTCGCGGCCTCGGACAGGTCCGAGCCCGCCCCCGTGCGAGTGCGGCCGGCGAAGTTGAAGTCCCGGTACATCCACGACGGGACCGACCTCCGGCGAAGGGGCGCGATGTTGCGCTCGAGGAAGTCGTGCACCACCCCGCGCGAAGTCAGGCCAGCCCGCGGCGAGCGCCGCGATCCGGTTGACCACCGGCATCATGCCCTCGGGAAGGCGGGGCACGGCGTCCCGGACGGCCAAATGTTGGGCCGGGACCGGCGGGACGCGGAGGCGACGAAGGTCCTTTTCGTACGGCACCACGAACCGGGCCCTCTTCCACGCCTCCACCTTGTTGCCGGGCGAGTACTCTATGTACCCGCCGTCGGGCCGGCGGTCAGCCGCACGCATCCGATCACCTCCGAGGCGTTGGTAAGCGTCATCTTGAAGTAGCGTTGGAATATGGGGAAGCACGGCTGCATCCCCACAAATCCCTCGCACAAATGGGCGAACACGGCCGCCGCCGCGACCGCGTTCGGCGTGAGGTGCGCCATGCGGATCCCATACTCCCGGAGCACCTCCAGGAAGAAGTCGGAGAAGGCGGGGGAACGGCGCCGGCGATGACGAAGGATACGAAGTGGAGGATCTCCAGCCCTCCGGTCGGCGGCGGCAAAGGCCCCCAACGCGAACCGCCCCATCACCGTCCACCGGCAGGAAGGGCGAAAGCCGCGACATGTCGACCTTGGCGTCGGGCAACCGCGCCGTTGGCGGGGCATCCGCCGACGGCGAGCGCGCGCGTGAACCGCTGCGGCGGGGGAGGACCTTCCGCGGGCCATCTTGACGGCAGGCGGCGACGGCGACGGAAGCGGCGGCGCGGATCGGCGGAGAAGAAGGCGAAGGGGAGCGCGGCAGCAAGAAGGAAGTTGAGAAGACGGAAGGCGAAGGGCGAAGTGGAAAACGTGCCGTGGGCAACCGGCCATCCCCCTACTTGAGCGCGGACGCCGCCGGGCCCACCACACGCGAACCAAAGCGACGCGACGCCTCGGGGCAGTCGTGCCCCGGCAGCCCAAGCGGCTCCGATTCCTTCGAGAGCTACGCCCGGAGCGACCCAAACGGCGCCGGGCACCGGCGGGTGGCCCCAATCCCTGCTCCGACCCCGCGGGTCGGCCGATCGGGCCGGGGCTCCTGTCGGTGTAGGGGGATCGGGGTCCCCCTAACCGCGCGTGGGCCGCTTTCGGCCCACGAACGAAGACGAAGGCCGCAGGGCGGGAAGTCCACGAAGCCACGGAGTCCACGAAGCCACGAAGTCCACGAGTCCGCGAAAGCCGGAGGAGCGGGAGCGCCGGAGGGAGAACGAAGCTTCGCGGTAGTTTCCTCCGGCGACCCAACCACCCGGAGTTAATGCGGCACTCGAGTGCCCGTGGCGACGCCGCAGCCCGACAGGACGTGCGCGCGTCTTCCCCGTGCGCCGCGTCTCGGGAAGCCACGCGGCTACGGTGCCGGGAGGGCTCTCGGCCAATGAGAAGGGAGAGATCGGGAACGCGAACCAAGGAGACAGAGATCGTGACGGATTTGTGTCAGGATCGTGTCGGAATGTCTCAGGAAGGACCGGACCCCCACCGGGCGTCCGGGTACCTCTCCGGTACTTGTACGAGTGCTCTCCTCCTTACCCTATAAAAGGAGGAGAGTACTCCCATGTAGAGGGGGGCTTCTCTTTCGAATACACACGCAGCAGGACGTAGGGTGTTACGCATCTTGCGGCCCGAACCTGGATAACTCTCGGTGTTCTTACTCACTTGAATCATCCACGCTAACGCGCGAGCAAATCCGTTCTTCCCCGAGCCTATTCTAAGGGAGCCTTGACAGGCCCCCATTTGGAGGTGTGCTCACACACCGACAGTTGCCTTTAAACTGAAACAGCAAATAGGCTTATAAAGCGGCAGATGGGTGGTGGACACAGCCAATTGCAACTGGAGAATCGACAATTCACGTATAGGGACCTAGAGGTCATCACTAACAACTTTCAACAAGTGCTCGGTCGACGTGGATTCGGATCTGTCTATGATGGAATCTTGGAAGATGGTACTCAGGTGGCAGTCAAGCTGCAGTCTGAGTCTTCTACTCAGGGTATGAGAGAATTTTTGGCAGAGGTAATAAGTGTTTGGACAACCACAAAGGAGCCCTAATACAATAGATGATCAAGTCACATTAGTGCACACGTCTTTCTTCTAAATCCATTATTAAATTTACCTCCATGTAACTTTTTTCTTATTGATGCTCAGGTTAAGACCTTGACAAAAATTCATCACAAGAATCTGGTCTCCTTGATCGGTTACTGCAAGGAAGGGAACCATTTGGCACTTGTATACGAGCATATGTCAGAAGGGAGCCTGGAACAGAAGCTTAGAGGTATACTTCCATTTGCAATAGAGTTCAAAATTTCTCCAATTTTACACTGAGGCACTTCTATAGGGAAAGGTCAAAATGCTGGATTTCTATCATGGAGACAGAGGCTCCATATTGCACTGGAATCCGCACAAGGTGCAAATCCAGAACTTGTTATTTTCTTTTGTTGTATTTACATAAATATAAAAGTGAAAGATATGTAGAAACCGGTTCCACATATTACATCCATATGCAGGGCTGGAGTATCTGCACAAGTCTTGCAGCCCACCCTTCGTTCACCGGGATGTGAAGACAGCCAACATCCTGCTGAGTGGAAATCTTGAAGCCAAGATTGCAGATTTTGGTCTACTTAAGGCCTTCAAGCGTGATGATGACACCCACGTCTCCACAGCCAGGCTCGTTGGCACACATGGTTACCTTGCTCCAGAGTATACACATGCTATAACCTCACAATTTCTTTAGGAGTTATCTGGTCCAAAATAATGATCATTATTTTTTTCATAACTAATGGTCATTAGTTGGATCCAACGGTATAGATTAAATTTCAGAAGTTAACAACTAATGGCCATTAGTAAGAGTAATATTGTCAAAATAATATGTTTATAATACAAAAATTCATCATAACTAATAAGTTAGTCAATTTTTACATGAAATTGTTATAAAATATTTATTTTAAATTTGATTAATCATCATCATTATTATTGTTGTCAATTTTTAGTGTATTTAACATAAATTTGTATGAATACAAAAATATTAATTTTTAGTGCAATTACTAAACTACCCTTGAACTAATGATTGTTAGTTGAGGAAAAATAATGGCCATTATTTTGGACCAGAAAACTACTAAATTTCTTATAGGATCGTTGATTCTTAGGGTTCAACTCTAACAACCTCACAAATTATTAGGTATGCGGCGGCTTTGCAGCTGACGGAGAAGAGCGATGTGTATAGCTTCGGTGTTGTACTATCGGAGTTGATTACGGGACAGCCACCCATCCTGCAGGATCCACAACCTGTTAATGTCGTTCAATGGACACAGGAACACCTCGCACAAGGTGATGTCGAGGATGTGATGGACGAGCATATACGGGGTGACTACAATGTCAATGTTGTGTGGAAGGTTGTGTCCATGGCACTCAAGTGCACATCACAGGAACCCACACGACGGCCTACCATGACCGACGTGGTGGCATGCCTGCAAGAGTGTCTTGGGATCGAGGAAGGCCGTACCGCCTGAAGGGACTACAATAGCAGCTTGCATGTTTGCCATCGAATAATTTCAAGCTTAACATACATATGTAGATTCTAGGGAATCTACATTGTGGATGATCATATTCTTCAGGAGCATGCAAACTACAGAGAATGACTACGGTTTTAATAGAGATACCTACTAGTATTGTTGCAGGATTAAGACATCAGTGTCCAAATGGCACTAGCTATGTCTTCCCTTCGGTAAATTTTGAAGAGATCTAAGCTACACACTTTTTGAATATATGCGATGACTTTGTGACTTTGTCGTTCTCACAATGACGTGTAAACATGTACCTATCTCTTCACTGTTCAATTAATAGTAGTCACTCCCTTACTATTTTTTCTTCACCAACAAATAAACGGATGTGTTGATTTTTGGCCTTCTTATGCAGTGTTAAGTAATTCACCATTGTCACTCATATTTTTACTTTATTATGGAAACAAGCTATCCTCTTCTCAAAACCTGGCAATGATGATGCTAAGCTATACGAAAAGAAAATTTCACAAAACTCCATATGCTTTGACAAGACTATCATAAAAGTACATATTTAAGGAGCTATTTCACAAAAGGGGTTATTGTGTTTCTACCCGTACTTTCAACTCCAATTGTGATTTTACCACTTCTTTTCACGGCTTGCAATTTTACCACTGATTTTTTGAAAATGAAGCAACCGTTTACCCTGGCCTCCTTTTGACATCCATTAGGCCAGGCTGAATTGAAGAATAAAAAAAGAAAAAAATAATTCAGAATATGGAAAAGCACACAACTGCCCTTGCCTCTCCCTATCTCCACGAGGCAATTTTTAAATATCCATCTTCCCAATTTTATTCATAAAACATCCTTAGTCCCACCAAAATTCGAATTCATGAAATTCAAATCCTAATTCGAATTTGAATTTTGAATTCATGACATTCAAATTCAAATTTGAATCCAATTTCGAATTCCTAATAGCAAATGCAAATTCGAGTTAGAAATTGAGATCCATATTTTTTCAGATTTATTAATTTCATGAATTTGAATTTGAATTAAACTTTTCAATTCTGAATTCAAATTATAAGGTTTCACATTTGGATTCGAAATTTGAGTTTCGAGTTCAGAATTCAGTTTTTTTAATTTTGCAATTTGTGAAAACAGAGGTAATATCACAAACTTTAACAAAGAGTAGGAGCAAAAATAGCAAGGGCATTTAGGTCTTTTTACACCACACCGTTAAGTGCCTCTAATGGATTAGGGTTAAAGTGATGCTTCATTTTCCAAAAGTAAGGGTGAAATCGTAAACCATAAAAAGCAGGCGTAAAATCGTAATTGGAGTTGAAAGCGGCGGTCAAAACGCAATAGCCCCTTCACAAAACTAAAGATCTTGTGTTCTATGTATCGAAAAAATATAGGTTTAGTGCATTGAATCACAAAACCACAGATTCCGTGAGCAATTTTTCACTGTAGTATAGGTTTAAGGACTGAATTTATCACAAAACTATGGATTTAGGCCATGTAATTTTTGTAGTTTTATGATACTCATACACATTAATTATGTAGTTTTAATTTCTAATGAACAACTCATTGATCTGTAGTTTTGTGATGCACTTTCTTAAATCTATAGTTTTGTGATACCATTTCTTAAATTTGTAGTTTTGTGTTAGTTTTGACATACTACTAGTTGTAGTTTTATGAAATTTATTGTATGTTGTATCTATGTTTGGACCATACTTTTGTGCAGAAATTATTTGTAATACACCAACAAATTTTTTCGAAATTATCTATATCTGGAAAATGTCTTTTAATATTATAATATTTAAAAGGACCATTAAGCGTCTTATGTATACCATCTTCAATGCATCGGCCAAGAACTTAGTAGCTGCACATACAGACATAGATCTGTGGTTTTGTGATGCACTTTCTTAAATTTTTAGTTTTGTGATACTATTTCTTAAATTTATAGTTTTATGAATTTTTGTATGTTGTTTATATGCTTGAACCATACTTTTATGCAGAAATCTTTTGTAACACGCCAACAATTTATTTAGGAAAATATCTATATCTGGAAAATGTTTTTTAAAAAATATTAAAATATTTGATAAGACCATTAAGCGCCGTATATATACCATCTTCAATGCATCGGCCAAGAACTTAGTAGCTGCACATACAGGCATAAGCTGCAACATTCATGGCCAATGGATTGATTATGGCACGTACTTCTGGCTCCCAGGTTCGAAAAATCGTCAGGAATTCAGAGACCCGGGATCCCAACAAAATGTGCGCCCAGCAAGGCCGTTGACCAGCTTGTTAAAGTCAACCACCAGCTCATGTGAAAGTTATCGCTTCCTGACAAATCACAAATAGTTTTGCCACTGATGATTCAAAAAGAGCCCATTAGACAATGAGTGTTTGTAAATATATATTTTTTGTCGGATGCTAGGGCCGGATAGTTTTGATGACTTAATCATGGTGCTGTCGATTTGATCACTCTGCTTACCCCAATTGAGGTTTTTTAAGAACGTCTTGCGGGGAATCAGCCATTGTTTATCACTCTGCAGAGTTGAACATAGATTATGCCCCAGTAGCTGCTTGCATCTGTTTGCTCCATTACCTAAACAAAGCTGCTTGCATCTGCAGTGTGCATCAATCGACGCCGAGAGCAATGGCGGCAAACAGGTCATGGCTGCTCCTCCTCTACCTCGCCGCCGCCGGCCTGCTCCAAGCTCATTCTCAGCCCGATAGCATCGGTAGGTCCAGCATCTGTGCCATTATTTTCTAAGATCCTAATGCAAGAGTGGATGATATCACGACCTGATCCTGATGTATGCACGGTTGACGTTGCAGGTTTCATCAGCATAGACTGTGGACTCCCCGGGACAGCGAGCTACATGGACAACACCACCAACCTACTGTACGTGTCAGACGCCGCCTTCATCGACACCGGCTCGAACCATAACATCTCTGCCGAGTACGGGTCGCCACTGCTCAGCAAGCGCTACCACGATGTGCGCAGCTTTCCCGACGGGGAGCGCAACTGCTACACGCTGCGGTCCCTGGTGGCCGGGCTCAAGTACCTCGTCCGCGCCCTGTTCAAGTACGGCAACTACGACGGCCTCGGCCGGCCACCCGTCTTCGACCTCTACGTCGGCGTCAACTTCTGGACCATGGTGAACATCACGGACGACGGTGCCACTGTCATTCTAGAGGCCATCGTCGTCGTGCCGGACGATTTCGTGCAGGTGTGCCTGGTGAACACCGGCTTCGGCACACCGTTCATCTCCGGGCTGGACCTGAGGCCCCTCAAGAGCACGCTCTATCCGCAGGTTAACGCGACACAGGGCCTGGTCTTGCTCAATAGGATGAACTTTGGGCCGACGGGTCTCACGTTGGCGGACATTGTCAGGTGAGCAGAGGATCCCATTTCATAACCTGTGCTTTCTTTCTCACTTATTACTCAGTCTCATCGATGAGCTGAGAACCCTTTGGCGTGGAGCAAGCAGTGAAGTAAGTTGACCATGACCAAAAAGCAAATGATTGAACAGGTATCCTGATGATCCGCACGACAGAATCTGGTTTCCGTGGATCGACACGACCAACTGGGACACGATATCGACGACGAGAAGGACGGAGAAGGTGGACAATGACAAGTTCGAGGCACCGTCGAAGGTGATGCAGACAGCAATCACGCCGCGCAACGCGTCCAAGAATATCGAGTTCTTCTGGGACCCGAAGCCGCAGCCCAGGGACCCGACGCCGGGCTACTTCGGCATCTTGCACTTCTCCGAGCTGGAGCTCCTCCCCAGCAACGCGTCCCGCGAGTTCTACATCAATCTGAACGGCATACCATGGTACGCGAAGGCCTTCTCGCCACCGTACCTTGAAACTGATGCCACCTTCAACACGATCCCTGCTACTGGATACACACGGTACAACATCTCCATCAACGCCACTGCCAAATCGACGTTGCCGCCAATCATCAACGCCGTCGAGGTGTTCTCTGTCATCTCCACCACGGAGTTGGGAACGGACTCTCAGGACTGTACGTATGCATATGCACATATTCATGTTGATGAGAGATGCATATGGTCCATATACTATCTGAAAATTTACCTTGGGTTGTATTTGACAGTATCCGCCATCGCAGAGATTAAGGGGAAGTATATGGTCCAGAAGAACTGGATGGGTGATCCTTGCGTCCCGAAGACTTTTACTTGGGATGGACTAATATGTCGCTATGCAGTTTCCAGTCCTGCAAGAATCACGAGTGTGTAAGTAGTTTAGGAATTTGAAGAGTTTTCTTAACCAAAATAATGGTCATTATTTTTCTTCAACTAATAACCATTAGTTGTAGGGTAGTTTAGTAGTTGTATTAAAATTAATGATTTTTTATTTATACTAAGTTTTATTAATTACACTAAAAATGACTAGATAATAATTTGGATTAGATTTATTACAATAAATTCATATAAAATTTACTAACTTATTAATAATAATGATTTTTGTTATTATAAATATATCATTTTGGGGATAGTATCCTCAGTAATAGCCATTGGTTGTTAATTTCTGAAATTAAATCTACGTTGTTGGATTCATCTAATGATTATTAGTTTTCGACCAGAAAACTCCACTAGAGTTTCTCTGAACACTGACTTATGCCCTGGTAAATCTGATTTTTCATCTGCTTTACAGAAACATGTCCTATATGGGTCTGACTGGCGATATATCCTCATCTTTCAAGACTCTTAAGGCCGTCCAACACTTGTAAGTCTGAAATTAGAGATTTAATTTTTGGTCTCACAGTGGATACATAGAACAAGATGACATGTACATATTTGTCCACCGCTTGCAGGGATCTGTCACACAACAATTTGTCAGGCTCAGTTCCTGACTCCCTTTCACAATTATCTTCTCTGACATTTCTGTAAGTATGTTATTAGCTTCTCAAATTTTCCCACTCTTTAAAACCGATTAATTTTCCTGTGTGATACCTTTGGTTTCTTTCAGATATCTATTTGGTTTCTTAAAAGAGATTTTCTATGCGATACCTCACGTTAATTGTCCTATGTGATACCACACTAATTTTAGCTTCTCAAATAATTTTCTCTGACATTTGGTTTCTTTCAGAGATTTGACTGGGAATCAGCTTAGTGGATCCATTCCCTCTGGACTCCTGAAAAGAATTCAAGATGGCTCCCTGGATCTAAAGTGAATTTTCCCTGGTTCCTTTTTATTTTTTACAAAACATTAACTATTTGATCGTTTGATTAAAGCTATTTTTACCCATCTGACTGAAGATATGGAAACAATCCAAACCTCTGCACCAACACGGATTCCTGTCAGAAGAGAAAGGGGAAGAGCAAGCTCGCCATCTACACTGCTGTCCCTGTAGCCCTGTTTGTCATGATAGTGATAGTTTTAGCACTTATCTGCTGCATCTTGAGACGACATAAGCGAGGTGATCCGTCAAATGTCTGCTCTTAACAGTTTACTCATCCGGATCACATGTACGAAACTGATATACTCTTCTGTGAGTCACTACCATTCAGGGCCAACGAACAACTCCGTGAAGCCTTCGTTGCAGCTTCAGAACCGCCGGCTCACGTATAAGGAACTAGAGACGATAACAAACAACTTCCAGCGAGTTTTGGGAAGGGGCGGCTTTGGGTATGTTTACTACGGATTATTGGTGGATGGCACACAAGTAGCGGTCAAACTGCGGTCTGATTCGTCCAATCAGGGTGTCAAGGAGTTTCTTGCAGAGGTGGGATTTCTTCATATGTGATTCTTTTTTCGATAACAATTTGCTTAAGAAACGGAGGAAACATGACAAAAAAAACTCTGATGAGTTATTCAGGTTCAGATCTTAACAAGGATTCATCACAAGAATTTAGTTCCTTTGATTGGTTATTGTAAGGATGGGGAGTATTTGGCTCTTGTCTACGAGTACATGCCAGAAGGCACCTTACAAGACCACATATCAGGTATGTAAAATTGTTTGTCATTAATTAATAACTCAGCTCACATGCACACCACATTTATATAAAGTTTGAAATTTCAAAATTGTGCTATTAATATTAGTCTTCAAGTACTATTTGAAGCGCCTTTATTAATCTGAACTCTCAATTTGTAGGAAACGTATGCAATGGAGGGTTGTTAAGCTGGAGACAAAGGCTCAAGATTGCAACGGAATCAGGACAAGGTACACATTTACATTTTTATTGTGCACTCAGTTTTATTGGAGAAGCTTATCTACTAGAATGGTTAATATTTACCTCTTTAAAGAAGAATCATGAACGCTAATTTAATGCACGGACAGGGCTAGAGTATCTACACAAGTGGTGCAACCCAGCCCTCATTCATAGGGACGTGAAGGCTGCCAACATACTATTGAACGCCAGACTAGAGGCCAAGATCGCAGATTTTGGCTTGACTAAGGCTTTTAATTGCGAGAATGACACTCACATATCTACCAACACACTTGTTGGTACACCTGGATACGTTGATCCAGAGTATGTCAACCTTTTTATTTTTTATTATATTGTTTTTCTATCTTTCCTAAAGTTCACGCAACCATACAAATACATGTAGGTACCAGACAACTATGCAATTGACGATCAAAAGTGATGTGTACAGTTTTGGTGTCATGTTATTAGAGCTAATAACGGGAAGGCCTGCTATCCTACGAGGCCCAGAGCCTACTAGCATCATTCAATGGGCACAACAACAGTTGGCATGTGGCAACATCGAAGGTGTCATGGATCCACATATGCAAGGAGAGCTTGATATGACTAGTGTGTGGAAGGCCATAGACATTGCACTCAAGTGTACCGCACAAGCCTCGTCACACCGACCCACCATGACCGATGTGGTGGTGCAGCTTTCTGAGTGCCTTGAGCTTGAGGATGCTCACGCTAACAACGGTGATGCCAATGATAGCTTCTACACTGGTGATACCAATGACCAGCACTCGAGGTACAATGCATACACTGCTGACAGTCACTTCACTGATGGGAGTGATCACAGGAGCACTACATTTGAGGTGGAGCACAATTTTGGAAGAATGCCAACAATGTCCACGGGACCTGATGTGCGTTAATGATTGTTTTAATGTACATATATTAATGACCTTTTCAATGACAAATTTCCCCAAAAGCAAGCGTAAATATGCATGTCTCCAAGCATTTGAATTTTGAAAATATGTGTCAACAAGCTGAAGCCAACACTCACAATATAACTATTGCTAGTATCCAAATTACTGAGGTTTATACATAATTCTTAAGTCAAAATGGAACTCACTAGCAAGTGTTGTGGGAACTGGGAAAGCCAATAAATAAAATATGGACCGGAATATTATATTACCAATGTATTTGTAGTACTATCGCAGTTTATTGGTCACAACTGTCTTTTTGTGTCCTAGCTTATAATTTCAGATTTGCTAGTTTTCAGTTCACTGAAACTTTGCATTTGGTTCTTAGAATAATTATTTCTTGAGTGGAACATTTTCATTTTTTTCTAAGAACACTCTTTTTGCCACAATGAATAAAAATTCTGAGTAGTTGGATCAACATCCAATGACTGAAAATGTGACTGAAACATTAGCAAAATTAAATCTAGTCACACCCATTAATTTGTAGGTTTGATTAGTATTATGTGGACCGTTGGGTAGATTACACATGTATACGGGATATTTTAGACTAAACTAGTACTAGCATTGATTCGTCATGCTACTGTCTGCTCCCTTCCACTTCACTATTGCTAGAACAAATTGTAGCTCCTCAATTGTATTAATTCTTATTTGTTTTCCTTTCAAAAAATAATAGATGGAAAACTGCAGCTGAGCAGAACCAAACTAAGAGCAATCCCTTGTGTGCCCCTCAAAAAAAGTTCAATTCCCTTCCGTGCCATTGAAAAAATGTTTTCCCTCATCCCCTATGTGACATTTATGAGTAAAAACATATTGCAAAACAAATTTTCACCGTGGGTATACCATGAAACATTTTTTTTAATAGATAACAGAGGACAAAATATAATTATGGAGAATTTTCCATATTTTAAGTTGCATTTGTGTGATTTTTAATGCATAATTTGTGTAGAATTTGTAGTGGACCTGATAACAAAACTGGTCACCACTATTTCTTATGTCACCATAAAAAATTGACCCAAATATTGAAGTAAGAAAATACTTCTTTCAAGCTCATAACAATAAGGGAGGGAAAAAACGTTTAAAGATGAAAAATGAAGTAGCACACAGGGGAAGAACATTGTCAAGCGAGGCCACACAAGGGAAAAACATTTTTAGTGGCATGGAAGGGAATGGAAGGTTTTTAGGGGCATACAAGGGATTTGCTCGCAAAGTAATAGTGTGTTACTCTGGGCACCGAGATGGTTGACTTATTATGAGTCAAGTCAACTCCAATGCAGTCCATGCATGTGAACTGCTTTGATTACTGTCAGTTTCTTCTCTCTTTTTTCCCCTCTGCTTCAGAAGATATAATTTGGAATGTTGCCATACATACCACTTGTTCCAGTGGGCGCAGCGGCGGCGGCATTGCTGTTTGATCGATCTCGGTGCAGTGCATGCTGGCTAGCTACTGGTCGTCGCCGCTGATCTGTTGCTACAATTAATTAACATAGTTATAACCGAAGAATATAATTTAACTTTTGCGGTCCATTGTTTATGACCATAGGATGTTTTTACTGAACGTAAATTTTGTCAACTCCCATTGCTCGATGTGTTTCCTGTACGCACGTAGTGCACTGTAGCCATCAGTGCGGAGAGCAATATGACGACCTGGCGGTGGATGCTCCTACTCGTCCTCGGTGCTGCCGCCGGCGTACCGCGAGTTCGTGGCCAGGGCGAGCCTGACAGCACAGGTAAACTCGTCATCAAGTTTTTCTCGGTGTGCATAACAAGCTACGTGGACGGGAAATCATCTATGTGTATGCAGGATTCATAAGCATAGACTGCGGCATCCCGGAGAAGAGCAGCTATGTGGTCAGCACGACCAAGCTAACCTACGTCTCGGATGACGGCTTCACAGACGCTGGCGCCAACCAGAACGTCTCTGCCGAGTTCATCAACCCGGCCTTCGCCAAGCGCTACCGCAATGTACGCAGCTTCCCGGACGCCGTGCGCAGCTGCTACACGCTGGGCTCCCTGACGCAGGGGTCCAAGTACCTCCTCCGAGCTGCGTTCATGTACGGCAACTACGACGGGCTCAACAAGCCCCCATCCTTCGACCTGCACATCGGCGTCAACTTCTGGACCACCGTGAACATCACCGCCCCCGACCTGGTGGTGTTCACCGAGGTCATCACTGTCGTGCCAGACGACTTCGTGCAGGTGTGCCTGGTGAACACCGGCTCCGGGACGCCGTTCATCTCCGGGCTGGACCTCAGGCCGCTGGCGAGCTCGCTGTACCCGCAGGCGAATGCGACGCAGGGGCTGGTCCTCTACACACGGCGCAACTTCGGGACGACCGATCCCACAGCCGTGGTCAGGTACCCCGACGACCCGTACGACCGCGCGTGGACGCCGTGGATCAACTCGGAGGAATGGTCGGAGATCTCGACGACGGAGATGGTGCGCGGCTTGTCCATGGCGGCGCCGTCCGCCGTGATGCAGACTGCCATCATGCCCCGCAACGCCTCCAAGAACATCCAGTTCTCGTGGTACCCCGTGCCAAACCACGTCTATCCGGAACCCCGGTACGGAAAGTCCACTTCACTCCAGATCGAATTTCAAGCAACAATATTGCGGTCTGCTCCATTATTTCTAATTAAGCTCCTGTGTGTCAACATATATATAGGTTCATCGGAATCTTGCATTTCGCGGAGTTGCAGAGCCTAGCCGCGAACACAACGCGACAGTTCTACTTGACAGCCAATGGCAGGCTTTGGTACCGTCGTCCGATAACGCCGGATTACCTCTTCGCCAGTTCCCTCTATGATCCACAGCCGAACCAAGCTTTCAGCGAGTACAACGTGTCACTGAACGCCACGGCAAACTCGACGCTGCCGCCGATCATCAACGCCATTGAGATTTTCTCAGCCATCTCCACAGAGGGCATTGGCACGGATGCACAGGATGGTAATTAAGAATCATATTGAGCAGCAGCTATCTCATCTGTGTGGCATAGAACATATATAATAACCTGATCACTTTCCATCTCCTCTCTGACTTTCTGTTACTGAAAATTCGACAGTTTCTGCTATTACGACAATCAAGGCCAGGTATCAGGTGAATAGGAACTGGATGGGTGACCCCTGTGCTCCGAAGAACCTTGCGTGGGATGGTTTAAGTTGCAGCTATGACATTTCTGGACCTCGAAGAATCACAAAAGTGTAAGTTCGAATGAAGTACATGAGACTGATGAGAGTTCAATCATATTTTTTCTCGAACACGCTCAAACTCTTTATTTAATCTCAATCATTGGATATGTTCCAGAAATCTTTCATCCAGTGGATTGACTGGAGATATATCATTTTACTTTGCCAAGATCAACATGATTGAGTATTTGTAAGTCCACTCCGTACTAGTATTATATTGTTAGAAGTTTTTTGGTCCACAATACTAGTCAGTAGTTTTCTGGCAAGTAGTTTGATCTAAGGGTAGTATCGTCAAAGCAATAGATTTATCATGATTAATTTTTATTTTTGTGATAATATAAACAAAAAATTTAATTTATAATCTTTCATGTTAATAATGTGTTCATTATTATTCTTACAATAAAGTTGTGGTTCATGTATCAAAATTATATTTTATAAGAAAAAATAAATCCGTTAATTATTGGTGAAATTACAAAAATTCCCTTAAAGTACTGGCATTGTGGACCAAAAACTCCTCATTGTATTGACACTTTAATGAATGAAGTTTCTGTAAAGAGCTTTACTGAATGAAGCACATTTTGTATATATGCCCGTCATATTTTTCAGGGATTTGTCACACAATAACTTGACAGGCTCAATCCCTGATGTGTTATCACATCTTCCCTCTCTGAAGGTTATGTAAGTCATTCTGGCACACATGTTGCGGAATATAGTATGTATAAGTCGAGTCAAGACATTGATATCGGTATCGCTTGTTTTTCTAGTGATTTGACAGGCAATCAGCTTAATGGATCAATCCCATCTGGGCTTTTGAAAAGAATTCAAGAGGGATCCCTCAGCATGAGGTAAATCCTCATTCTGTTGTCATAATGTAGCTTTCCTAGCTAGATTTTCTCCCTTCTTTATGAGCGAAAAACGCTAGTTCATTCTTTCTGTCTTGTAGATATGGAGACAATCCGAACTTTTGCAGCAATGTTGATTCTTGTCATATAACAAAAAATAAGACCAATAATGCCATATATATTGTTGTTCCAATAGTGGCATTTGTGGCAGTTGGAACACTACTTCTATTACTTCTTCGCTGTATGAGAAAAAAGAAAGGTGATACTTCGCAGTAGTAACAAATAAGTTTGTTTGCAAGTAACACAAGCAGTACTCTATTAATCTTGTTTTGGCCTTTCAAATTATCAGCAAAGATCAGCGTGAATCCACAAAACGCCAATGGAGACAGCATGATCCAGCTGGAAAATCGCCAGTTCACTTATAGGGATCTACAGATCATCACGAACAACTTTCAACGCGTGCTTGGTAGAGGAGGGTTCGGATCTGTCTACGATGGCTTCTTGGAGGATGGAACTCAGGTGGCAGTCAAGCTGCGTTCCCCATCTTCTGACCAAGGTGTCAAGGAGTTCCTGACAGAGGTACTACAATATCTAACAAAGTTTATTTATTTGGTGCACCATGATAATGCCAAATTGCCAATGAAGTACATCCAATCTGGTTGACATTCAGGCTCAGACCTTGACAAAGATCCATCACAAGAATCTTGTCTCCTTGATCGGTTACTGTCAGGATGGACAGTATTTGGCTCTTGTCTATGAGCACATGTCCGAAGGAACCCTTGAGGAGAAACTAAGAGGTATGTCATTTCAGTTGCAGTTGTAAGCGCATCCGAAGTTTCACTTCACCAATTCTACATTGACGTTCTCTCTGTAGGAAGAAATGGCGGTGCTAGATTCCTAACCTGGAGTCAGAGGCTCCGTATTGCATTGGAGTCTGCACAAGGTAAATATTTAGAATGATTTTTGTGCTACAAGTTGGCCTCTAGATGGTATTGTCTTTGTCAGTGATCCTATTCCTATCCTGCACGCAGGGCTTGAGTACCTGCACAAGGCGTGCAGCCCGCCTTGCGTTCATAGGGACGTGAAGACATCCAACATCCTACTCAACGCAAACCTTGAGGCCAAGATCGCCGACTTTGGCTTGGTGAAGGCATTTCAACATGACGACGACACCCATGTATCAACGGAAAGGGTGGTTGGTACACGCGGCTACCTTGCACCTGAGTACGAGCTACCCACACCATCTTCTATCTTGCCATCAATTAATAATCCCGAATAAATGACATGGATTACATACTGATGTGCAGGTATGCAACAGCTCTGCAACTGACGGAGAAGAGTGACGTGTATAGCTTTGGTGTCGTACTGTTGGAGGTAATTACAGGACAACTTCCAATCTTGCGGTGTCCAGACCCCATGAACATTGTCCAGTGGACTAGGCAACGCCTTGCACAAGGGGATATCGATGAGATAGTGGACACATGTATCCAGAGGGACTATGATGTCAACGCCGTGTGGAAGGTCGCTGATATCGCACTCAAATGCACCGCGCATGAACCCGTGCAACGGCCTACAATGACCGACGTGGTGATGCAGCTGCAAAAGTGCCTTGAGCTTGACGAAGGTCACTGACCATTTACCGGTTTTGTTTTTGGGAGAGGGTGTCAGGGAGTGCTAGGCAGCAGGCAATACCGTACTAGCGACATGCCCTGCTATTTGCCATCCTTCAATTCTCTTTTAGATATAATGTTTGTTTTGGTTAAAAAATCAGTACTAAACTATCTACATATTCAATAAAAAATTATTGTCCCCATCTTTTGTAATGGATAAAGTTAGAACAGTACTTTTAGTACATCTTCGAGCTAAAAGGATTGAGGAGTTCTCTGGTCTAAAATAATTGCTATTATTTTTTCATAACTAATGGTCACTAGTTGGATCGTGTAGATTTAATTTCAAAAATTAACAACTAATGGCTCTAAGGGTTATATCATCAAAATAATATATTTATAATAAACAAAATTCATTGTTATTAATAATTTAGTCAATATTTATATGATTTAATTATAATATATTTATAATAAGTATAATTCATTATTATTATTACTAGCCATTTTTGTGCAATTAGAAAAATATGTATAAATAAAATTATTAATGTTAGTGTTGTTACTAAACTACTATACAACTAATGATCATTGGTTGAGGAAAAAATATGTCCATTGGACCAGAAAAACCCTGAAAGACTATGGTGTCTCTTGCTTGTCCATCGACATAGACCACAATAACTAGCAGATTCCACCGTGGCTGTAGGATCTGATCTGAATATGCTGCCTTATAATCCTAGTCAGTAACTAAATGCTTCAAAATGGCCGAATGTTGTTGTGTTATCTGAACTTATTTTGGTGAAAATTCATCATGTAACAAGCTCTCGAAGTCTATCGATAAACTGCATCAATAAGGTGAACAAACATCTAGCTAAGTTGGTTAGGTGGTTCTAGTAACACCTCTCAGATTTTGGTTTATTACTTTTAGTGGGAGTGAATTTCCTACAAAGGTTAAAACAGTCCTACCGTCTGTCCTGCCAAAGCACAGGTCTAAAGACTGTATCAGATTGTTGGTTAATCTCATACGGACCATGGTGTGCCACTGTGTATGGGTGGACAGGAGTTGAGGGTTTGCTCGACCTATGCATGATAAGTTTTTTTTTGAGGGATGATAAGGTCTTCTTCTTAACAAAGTGTTCATGGCTTATCTTAACACCCTTCCCAGTTCGAGTTGATTTTATAAAACTTCTAAAGAAAATATCCAAAGTAAATGTGCAATCTATTTTGGCAAAATTATCTGTAGCAAACCGAGAAAATGTGGCTTCCTCTCCAACATATCAACAAATTCAAATTTGTCTACATCACACTACGATTTTGTGATTTCTTGTCCGAGACATATTATGATCATTTAACAATTATTTTCAATATTTTTTATCTCAATATTCATAATACATTACAACTTGAAACTTGGTACAAATATACAATGTTGCATTGTTTATCATGAAAAAATAGAGTTATTTTTTATGGATGTTTGTCTTGTTTGCTCATTGTTTTAATATTCAATATGTCCAACAAACCATGCAAATAATAAAATAAAATCTAAACCTATTTTTTATTGATAGATAATTCAACTCATATATATTTGTGCCAAGTTTCAAGTTCTAACATATTATGAGTATTGAGATAAAAGAAAGTTGAAAACAATCGTAGTGTGTTGTAGACAAATTCGACTTTGTTGATGTGTTGGAGATGAAACCACGTTTTCTCAGTTTGTTACAGACAATTTTACCATCTATTTTCTTAGTCTTTGATGATAATAATGAGGATCTATTCATGATTATTCCAAAAAGCAAAAAAAATATATCCATATGAATTAGGGAAGACAAGTCCTACTCTATTATTATAAATAGCATCGCCACAAATGTTTTTTTAATAACTAATTCAACAAATACCTTTCTCTGTTTTTCTTTTACAATTTACTCATTTCACCCATCGTGAAAATTAGACAAATTTACCCGTTTGTTTTGCCGCTCGTTTCGAACATGTTAAGATACAGGGCCTGACGTCAGTGGCAGACCCAGGATGTATTAGCTAGGCATTTAAACATGCATGCAGTAAGAAAAAAAATCTTGATGATTCATGTTGTTAATTATTTTTTTAGAAAAAGGAAGATGTAATTTGTTATTTCAATCTTATTTTCTATGCTTCTACACTCAAAGAAACATGATTTTTAGTCCCAATTGTTTGTGTATGAGTGCACATATTAAATACAAACACATATAGTTTAGGCTTTTGCTAAAGTTTTGAGCATTCAAGTGAATCCAATGAATCAAAGGAGGTCTGCCACTGCCTGACGTCCAGGAAGGTGCACACATATTGCATTGCGCATGGAAAAAAGACGGGCTGATATACTTGGCCGAGCGTAGGAGAAGCCATTGTCCGAGCAGCTTGGTGGCGCCGTCCAAGGTGCTTTTCTCCAGGAGGCCGCAGTCTATCTATGCTTATGAATCCTGCAGACACATAGATGATTTTTATTTGAGGGAAACATTCCATAATTCCCTGCAAACAGAGAGAACTTGGTGAAAGGTCACCTGTGGTGTTAGGTGTGCCCTGACTGCAAACTCTTTGTACACTTGCAGCGGCGGCGAGGACGAGTAGGAGCATCCACCGCAGCTGGGCCATCATCACTCTCCATATTGATCACACCACTAAGCAGAGAAATGGTATTTTATGATAGTCTAAATCATTAATTATAGTAGATCGATTTTTTATCATTAATATATAGAACTACCATGACAAATTTATGGTAAAATGCTATTTGTCATACCATCCATGTGACATTTGTACCACAATGACGAAATGTTCAAAACATCACACACTTCTGTGATGTTTATGTTACATCATAGAACTCATGTCCGTTAGATGCACCGTTAACTACGGCGTCCGACATGGCACACGACACGTACCAGCATGGATGAGGCAATTCAACGTGTCCTCACACATTTACCAACCCGCTACCAACCCACATGTCGTCTATCTAGTGGTCCACGTTTCACAAGCTTGATCCATGTTTCATGCTCACAATGGTCCACGTGTCTCCTCCGTAATAGACCATGCATCAAGCTCATGATGGGTCAGGTGTCTCATCCTTGTTGGACCACGTGTCAAAGCACCTGTTGGTCCAAGCGTCATCTCCCTATTAGTCCATGTGTCATGTTCTAGCATCACACGAGTCAAGTTTGTATGGATCTACGTGTCGCATCTCTATTGATCCACATGTCTCCTCCTTATTGGACAACACATCGTGTTCCTATTGGACCACGTGTCACCTCCATAATGGTCCATGTCTCACTCCGAATTACTCCCTTCATCCCTTAATATAGGGCGTTTTCGACTTTCGGACATCTACTTTGACTATTCATCTTATTTAAAATATTTGTAAAAATGTTATTGTTATTTTTATTATCATTTGTTTTATCACCATGTTTACTTTATGTATGACTTATTTGCTTTTATATTTTTACAAATATTTTAAATAAGATGAATTGTAAAAGTTGATGTCTCCCGATCAAAAACGTCATATATTAAGGGTCAAGAGAGTAGTCAATGTGGCCCACTCAATTCGACCATGAGTGTCTATGTGTCAATGTAGCACCCCAGTTCGATTGGGTCCTATTGGGTCCTCACTGAGCCCCACACACGTAACACATCAAACTAACAATTGGTCGAACTTTATTGAAATATGGCTCTATGACACATTATAATCGTCATACTCCCTTCCTCCAGAAATATAAGAATTTATTGACTATCCGATACTATGTTTGACCACTTGTCTTACTCAAAACAATTGTAAAAATAGAAAATTATGTAAATCATACTTAAAATGTATCTTGTGATAAACTAAGTTATAACAAATAAATAATTTTTTTACAAATATTTTGAATAAGACAAATTTGAAAGTCAATAAATCTTTACATTTCTAAACGGATGGAGTACATATCAGGCGGATCACCATAGAACGGTGGCGGGAGACGATTCGAGGGGTAAGTAACATCTATGACATATGAACAAGATCGAGTAACATTTGTGATGTATGAACAAAAATGTCACGTTGTCTAATGTCAAAATCGTTATTTATCATAAATGAGTGCACATCTATGATGAGTTAGTGGCAAAACCTGGGAACGTCGTTCACAACTTCATCGTAAAAGATCATTTCTCTACTACTGAGAGTGTAGTATGTGCGGACATGGAAACCATCCAGCACTGGTGCGCGGGTATGGTAGGCGCGGAAAAAAAGTTCAGGTTTAGCTGCTATCGGTGGAACTCACGGCACGGCATGTATTGATTGTGCCGTCCAGTGAAACGATTTCCAGGTGACTGTTCAACAAAAATTATGACTTTTACAGACCGACTCTGCAACATGAAACAATGTAATATTTACCAAATGATCATACATCGGTGCATCTGGAATTAACGACCAGCGTATATGCATGAGCTTTAGCAAATGGTCGTGCATATAGCTGGTGTTGGTCGGTAATTAATTTTCAACCGTGGTATAGTGAGCAACTTGGAGTTGACAAAATTTACATTTATCAAACGTCCTATGGCAATAGACAACTAATGAACCAATAAAATAGCTTATTAACTTATTCTTCAATTATCAACTAACTAGATAAATGCCACTATCAGGATCGATGGTGACATGACCAGTAGCTAGCCAGCCTGGATTAGTGGACTGCATTGATCAAATGGCGCCAGCCCAAATTCCGAATCAGTACACGGCACGGACAAATGTAGTATCGCAGCATTTCAAATTACTTGTTCTGAAGAGAAAAAAGTGAAAAACAGACGAAGAAATCAAGCAATTCACATGGACAGGCGGTGGAGTAGACTTGACTGAGAGTCAACGATCTGGCATCCTCACTGGTTGCAGAGTTAACCGTCCTAGTTTGGTTCTACTCAGCTGCTGACTTTGCCGTGTATGTGCCTCATGACAATCTGTACTCTTCATTTGCTATTCTTGTTCGAACGAAAACGATAGGAATATATATAGTTGTGGACCCACAAGTAGTTGTTTTATAACAATGAAACATCAATTTTTCAGTCATTTGAAAATTGCAAGTTATTGTAAAGGCTTCGAGGACTTAGCTTATATAAAATACTACTATAATATTAG
Organism: Chloris gayana; assembly: GCA_031894775.1. Taxonomy (NCBI): domain Eukaryota; kingdom Viridiplantae; phylum Streptophyta; class Magnoliopsida; order Poales; family Poaceae; genus Chloris; species Chloris gayana. The sequence goes on from JAUNZO010000500.1 coordinate 74,664, forward strand.
TATATCTACAACTTAAGTATTCATGCACGGTAATTATATGCTTCTAGCATAATCACTTATAAAGATTTTGATGACAATAATTTGGACTCCGATAGCAAGTTATTTCAAATATTTCAAGATTTGTACAACAATAGCTAAAAACAGAACATAAGCGCATTACAAGCTTGAAGACTTAAAGTTCAAACGTTCGGCTTGCTAGTTGGCAGTTCGCACATATATTTCAAACGTTTGAAGATTTGTACAACAGCTAAAAATACGAACATAAGCATTCAGACCGATACGCAAGAAGTATCATTATCGTGCAGCAGGGCCTGTGGGCATTGTTGGTACCCTTCTGATATTGTGTTCCATCTCAAATGAAGTGCTGCTCTGGCTCACATCAGTGAATTGACCGTCAGCATGTGTGTTGTAACTTGAGTATTGGTCACTTGTGCCACTAGTGTAGAAGCCACTGTTCACATCACCATTGTCGGCACGAGCATCCTCAAGCTCAAGGCACTCTTGGAGTTGTGCCACCACGTCAGTCATAGTGGGTCGCTGCGCCGAGGTCTGTGCAGTACATTTAAGTGCAATGTCAGCAGCCTTCCATACACTATTCACGTCATGCGCCCCACGCATGCGTGAGTCCACGACACCCTCAATATTGCCGCGTGCTAGTCGCTGTCGTGCCCACTGAATAATGCTTGTGGGCTCAGGATCCCGTAGGATTGCAGGTCTCCCAGTGATCAGCTCCAAGAGGACAACACCAAAGCTGTACACATCACTTTTGACCGTTGGTTGCATAGTTGCCTGGTACCTATACATATTGGTTGCATGAACTTTATGAAAGAAAACATAAAAGGAAAGCAAGTTTAGTATGAATAAATAGTAGGATTTACATACTCTGGATCGACATATCCAACTGTACCAACAAGTGTGTTGGTAGATATGTGACTGTCATTTTCGCGATTGAAAGCCTTAGTCAAACCAAAATCTGCAATCTTGGCCTCTAGTTTGGCATTGAGTAGTATGTTGGTTGCCTTTACATCTCTATGAATCAGAGGTGGATTGCACCCCTTGTGTAGATACTCCAGCCCTACGTGCACACATCAGTGTTCATGATTCATTTTTAGACATAATTGTTCTTGTTCAGTTTCAAGTGGATAGACACCGACAACAGATTGAATGTGAAATAAACTCCTAATTAGGTACCTTGTGCTGATTCTACTGCAATTTTGAGCCTTTGTCTCCAGCTTAATAATCCTCGGCTGCGGGCATTACCTACAATTTTTCAAGAAAATAAGAAATTCAGATCAAGAGAGGTGCTTCAGCTGGTCCTACAGATGAATAACAAGATTTTTTTTCAAGTTTCAATTGCAAGCTAAGTCGCTGAAGTGGCAAACAATTTGAAATACCTGCAACGTGTTCTTGCAAGGTGCCTTCAGCCATGTACTCGTAGACAAGCGCCATGTAATCCCCATCCTTGCAATAACCGATCATAGACACCAGATTCTTGTGATGAATCCGTGTTAGGATCTGGGCCTAAACAAGTCATCAGATAGTTCGTTCACTGCTAAGTTTTGGTGTTCCTTACACAAATTTCTATCAATAAAAAAACCTATATATGAAGAAATCCCACCTCTGCGAGGAACTCCTTGATGCCTTGGTTGGACGAATCAGACCGCAGCTTGACTGCTACCTGCGTGCCATCCTCCAAAAATCCGTCGTAGACATATCCAAAGCCACCCCGCCCCAGGACCTGCTGGAAATTGTTCGTGATTGTCTCTAACTCCTTGTAGGTGAACCGGCGGTTCTCAAGCTGCAAGGAGCTCTGCATGTAAGCAGAGTCACTGCTTGGCATATGACTCATTGGCGTCTCATTCTGAGGCTTGACGGCATTGCTCGTTGGTCCTGAATTGCAGTGACCAATAAGGGTATATCAGCCTGTGGTGTTCAGGATGAGGAAACTGCTAGAGCAGAGATTCTACACATCACCTCGCTTTTGTTGTCTCAAGATGCAGCAGAGTAGTGCTGAAACTGATACTATCACCACAACTAGAACTACTGGGATAGAAATATAGAGGGCGAGCTTGCTCTTCCCTTTACTCGTTCTACATGAATCCACGTTGGTGCAGAGGTCCGGATTGTTTCCATAACTAAAACCAGATGAGCACAGATAGATTCAATCAGACAGTCAAGTAGTATCGGTATCAGGTTTGACATTATCTAACAAAAACTAAGTGCCAGGCTTGATAAAACAAAAAAGAAACAATAAAATTTACTTTAAATTTAGGGAGCCATCTTGAATTCTTTTGAGAAGCCCAGAGGGAATCGATCCACTAAGATGATTCCCTGTCAAATCGCTGAAACAAATCAAATGATATTCATGTAAGCATAAAGACATTCATCTCTCTTTTGCGAGTGAGAACATTCGAAGTTTGAGAAGCTTCAGGACTTACAGAACTGTCAGTGAAGATAACTGTGAAAGGCTGTCGGGAATTGAGCCTGATAAATTATTGTGTGACAGATCCCTGCAAGCCGTTGACCAAGACATGTGCTAGTTTGTTTCAAATATCCACTATGAGACAAAATTAGATAAAAACTCCAGACTTACAAGTATTGCAGAGCCTTAAGATTTGCGAAAGAAGAGGATATATTGCCGTTCAGGCCAATAAAAGACATGTTTCTGCAGCATATGAAAGTTAGATTTACCACATCAATTATTTGTCGAGAAGCATAACCCAAAACTCTGGAGTAATTCTGAACTACTTACAGGCCGGTGATTCTTGCACGACTGGAAACCGCATAGCTGCATGTCAATCCATCCCAGGCAAGAGTCTTGGGAACGCATGGATCACCCATCCAGTTCTTGTGCGCATTGTACTTGGCCTTGATCGCCGTGATGGCGGATGCTGTCCCAATTAGCTAATTTTTCAGCTCAAGTATCAAGCATTCAACCTTACGTATCTGGATACATATGCATGTGCAGAGACATACCGTCCTGGGAATCCGTCCCAAGCTCAGCGGTGGAGATGACAGAGAACACCTCGACGGCGTTGATGATCGGCGGCAGCGTCGAGTTAGCCGTGGCGTTGAGGGAGATGTTGTAGTGGGTGAAGCCCCTGGCGGCATTGCTGTTGTAGGTGGCGTCAGTTTCGAGGTAGGGCGGCGAGTAGGCCTTCGGGTACCACGGGTTGCCGTTGAGGTTGACGTAGAACTGGCGCGACGCGTTGCTGGGGAGGAGCTCCAGCTCGGAGAAGTGCAGGATGCCGATGTACCCCGGCGTCGGGTCCCTGGGCTGCGGCTCCGGATCCCAGAAGAACTCGATGTTCTTGGACGCGTTGCGCGGCGTGATGGCCGTCTGCATCACCTTCGACGGAGCCTCGAACATGTCCTTGTCCAGGTTCTGCGTCCTCCTCGTCGTCGATATCGTCGCCCACTCAGCCGTGTTGATCCAGGGGAACCAGATTCGGTCGTGCGGATCATCCGGGTACCTGTGTGATCGATCATTTGTCTCCACGGTCAGCTATTTCACTGCTCCACATCAACGGATTCTGCTCTTCGGACTGAGAATAACGAGGGAAAGAAAACAGGTTCATTATTATATGTATACCTGATAAGGTTCTCTAGCGTGATGTCCGTCGGCCCGAAGTTCATCCTGGCGAGCAAGACCAAGCCCTGCGTCGCGTTCACCTGCGGGTACAGCGTGCTCTTGAGGGGCCTCAGGTCCAGCCCGGAGATGAACGGCGTGCCGAAGCCGGTGTTCACCAGGCACACCTGCACAAAATCGTCCGGCACGACGACGATGGTCTCCAGGATCACCGGGCTGTCGGCGTCCGTGATGTTGACCATGGTCCAGAAGTTGACGCCGACGTAGAGGTCGAAGATTGGGCGGCCGGTTGAGGCCGTCGTAGTTGCCGTACTTGAAGGTGCCCCGGAGCATGTACTTGAGCCCGGCCACCAGCGACCGGAGCGTGTAGCAGTTGCGCGTGCCGTCGGGGAAGCTTCGCAAGTCGTGGTAGCGCTTGCCGAGCTGCGGCGACATGTACTCGGCCGAGATGTTGTGGTTCGAGCCGGCGTCGACGAAGGCGGCGTCCGGCACGTACAGCAGCTTGGTGGAGTTGTCTACGTAGCTCGCTGTCCCCGGCAGGCCACAGTCTATGCTGATGAAGCCTGCGACAGCAACCCCGCATGCACCGGGTCATGATATCATCCATATGCCTGAATTAGGATGTCTCGTAAATTAAGGTCGAGATGCCGTGCGCACGTACCGATGTTGTCGGGCTGAGCATGAGCTTGGAGCACGCCGCCGGTGGTGGCGGCGGCGAGGCAGAGAAGCGCCAGCCACGACGACCTGCTTGCGGCCATCATTCTCGTCATCTCGTCGATTGATGCACACTGCACATGCCAGCAGCCACTAGGGCATAATATATACGTATTCAACTCCGGGAGTTCCTTATTCTGGAGAGTGATAACAACAACATGTTCTCTCACAAGCCATGATTAACCACGGCAGCTAAACTATCCGGTCTATGGGCCACAAGACTGGCGAGCAAAACGTCCGCCACAGTTTTGGTGTGGTTTGGCAATGAAAATGAACTACAGCCTCGTAGAGCAGCTACGGCAAGTTCGACAACGAAGCAAACGATAGCTAGACAAAGTATGACATGCCGAAACTGTGGTGTGATAAAGTTTGGACACGATCCAAACACAGCCCTAATCTGTGCCCAATACCGTCGGACAGCAACTTCCTTTTGGAATCACCACTGGCAGCTAGCTGTGATTGGCAGTTGGAAACTGAGGAAGAGACGAACGAAATTGTGTTCACATGGGCGGACGGTTGACTTGAAACAAGCTGGTCAACCGCCTTGCTGGAAGGACGACTTTGGGAGCCCGGCTCGCAGCCCATAGCCACTTGACTTTCTGACTTCAGCTGCGCCGAAAATTGCGTTTGGAATTTGAGACGTAATTATGCAAGGTCCGGGTCTGCCTGAAACAATCCATTTGACTATGAATAGTATGCATTGCATCAAAGCTGTACAAGTGGTTGTTCGAAACTATTTATTAGACTAATTTGTGTAAATTACATTCCAGACTCATATTAGAGCCTGGGGTACCGGATGCTCCACTACTTTATTACAGCATGTATTCCCTGTCACAATTTAATTATTTTGCAACCATAGTTTGCACCCTATATTTGCAGCTACTTCCACAAGGCGATATTTACCGTATATAATAGTCTAAACCACTACTACAATTAAGCTCTATAGCAGTGGGTCAAAAGGGGGCCTCGGTGGGGACACGGGATCCATCAGTAGGCTTTCGTCACTATTTGATTACAATCTTAAAGATTGCTACTGACCTAGGTACTACTTAACTTTAAAAAGGCGTCAGCGGTGCGGGCCTCATTCTACCGGGAATCGAGCTCTCGGATTGGGCCCGGGAAGCACAGCTGCTGAAGACGACGTGGCGCGCGGCTGCTCGACATTGCCGGCCTCCCCACTCGTTGTGTCGCGTGGCTGCTCGGAGCTGCTCACCGTGCCGCGTGAAATCTGGTGGGATGACGCACCCTAGCCATCGGTGAAGGGATCCCGCGAGCGTAGTCAATCACCCCAGGATCCCGCGAGCGTCGCTGTGGTCAATCACCCCAGCACGCGTGTGGCTCTCGTCAATCTCCCTGCATGTGCCGCCCTAGTGGAGCTCCCCACATCCCCATAACCTTCTCCTCCTCGGGTGACAGCTTCAGCCACATGGCACGTGCGACTAGGAACCTCCTCGGTGCGGCGGCGAGGCGAGATGGCCATCGTCTGGCCCCTTCCCTCTCTTGTCCAGGTCAGAGGCGGTGAGGCGAGGCAGTTCATCGGTGGGAGCAGCGCTTGTCATCGGTGGAGTACTAGTAGCAAACGCGGAGGAAGGTTGTGGGCGGGCAGGAGAGAAGAGACGGTAAGACATAGAGTTTTCGAGGGGTAGCAAAGTCTTTTTTGACCCTGTCTGGCAGCTCCTTGTTTATCCCGTCCCAAGCCAGAACATCATATAATGTTGAACGGAGGAAGTACGAAATAAGGGTGAGCCCCAGAACACACTCTAAATGTGCACATCTTCTGTCCGCCCACTCATGAGCGTCAATAGCAGCGCGGCGCCACGCACGACTTTTTGCTCACCATCGATCTGAGGGAGAGAGGAGGTGGCGATGCGACGAGCGAAATCCTAACCATAGAGAGGTGGTGGTGCGGTGGAGTGTTGCACTGCCGCACTCCACCACTACCTATTTATAGAATGTGGCCAGTTTAACTGCGCACGTTGAGAGGTAGCGCTTGGTGAAGGACGGGTCGATGAACTTGACAGAGACGTTGCGATTGACGCCTATGCGTCGGTGAAGCCTTGTCCGAGACGTTGGTTAGCTTGGTGGCGCCGTTAGCTGCTCTTTTCCGGGAGGCCACGGTCAATGCTTATGAATCCTTTTTTCGCGAACGACTTTGAATCCTGCGGTTACCGAAACAGACCATGCCATTGGAAAATTAGGGAGCGACCAGCAATAGGCTGAAACCTGCGGCGACCCAAAGACTACCCTCATCCAGGATATGATCTACAAGGCGAGTACGCCCGGCGACGGCACTGAGAGCGAGCAGGAACCACCACGACCCGATCACCACTGTTCGTTCTCCCTTTCGTCTCGCTGGACAGCGTGAGCACACAAATAACTAGACACTAGTTTCGCCCCAAAAAAAAACCTAGGCACTAGGACGCGTGTGGCACCAGCAAACAAATTAGTTGTTAGCAAGTCTTTGAACGTGTCAAGAATACTAGTAGTACTAACAAGGGAAAGACTAGCAGATACCTGGACTGGAAGTTGACTTGCATGCTGATCTGGCTGAGAACCTTACTGGGCACTGCTTGACAAAACCAGAGTTTGTTGGCTGGTATCGTGGACTTTCTGCAATTTGGAAAGGGTACATTTATGGCCCATCGCACGGATGGTAGTCGAGGAAGGTTGTCTTATTGAGCAGTTGTGGCGAATATTGAAAAAAAATTGTCAAGGAATATAATTCATGACGTGCTTTAGCATTTCCTGTCCCAGTCAAGGCGTTTGAGACGGTTGAGAGCACAAACTCAGTTTCAAGATTATTCTTCACGCCCTTTTCTTTCTTCCTTCGCCCCAGCTCGCCACTACCCATTTATTATTCAGACATTTCGTTTTTGGGAGTTTTTATAATTTTTTTAGGGCAGTTTTTATATTATTATTTTTTTCATATTCTTCCGGTCTGATTCACATTTTTCCTGTTATGCGTATAGTTTAAGACTAACTAACTTTTATGAATTTGTAACTTCAGTCAACAATTGAGAAGTACTCCCTCATTTACTAAATTGTTATCGCCATTGACTTTTTCCGTGGCGTTTGACCATTCGTCTTATTCAAAAAATTTCTTCAAATATAAAAAGTAATATGCTACATTTCAAGTTTCTTTAGTGGTAAAACATATTCCAACAAAATATATGATATTTATCAAACTTTATTTGAATAAGATAAATGGTCAAACTTAACAAAAAAGTCAACGGCGACAACAATTTAGTAAGGGAGTAGTATTCTAAATTCAAGTGATTGCAATTCACTTCGATACATACAAATGAAGTCGAATATTTTTGTAGAAAACATCAAGTTGAACTTGTGAGGTATATTTCAGTTTTTTTTTCTGATAGTTATTTACAGGAAATGCTACTTCAACATGCGTATTCAACATTGGGCCTATCTATAGAAGACATTGGGCCCTAAGTGCACCTAGACAGCGAAAAATAGTTGGGCCTAGCGGCCTGGCTCATTGAGCCTATGGCCATAAGCCCATAAGGAAGGGTAGAAGCACCAGCCCAAACCAGCATGCTTCATGCCCAACCTCCGGTGCCGCGCGGCACCTTCTTCCTCCGGAGACTGGGCGGCGCGGTCGTATGGGGTCCTGAGTAAGTTCCGCGCCTAAGCCGGCGCCCGAGACCTGGCGGTGCCTCCGCCGACCACTGCTCCCCCATCCAACAACCCGACGCTCGTATGGTATTTCCGATCAAATGGGGCAGGCCAACAATGGCTCGCTGCCAGCACATCCACCGCTTCCTCTCATCCGCCGCCGCCAAAGTAGTGCCACCAATCCCTGCGCGGCGCGTCCCTCGAGATTCGGGCGGAACGTCCGCGCAGAGCGCCCGTATTCGGGAGCTCGCCCGCCTCGGCCGCGTGAACGAGGCCAGGGAGGTGTTCGACGCGATGCCCCGCCGCGACATCATCGCCTGGAACTCCATGATCTTTGCCTACTGCAACAACGGGATGCCCGACGCTGCGAGGTCGCTCGCTGCCGCGATATCCGGTGGAAACCTGCGCACGGGCACCATCCTGCTCTCAGGGTATGCCCGCCTGGGGCGTGTGCATGACGCTCGGCGAGTGTTTGATGAAATGCCCGCGCGGAACGTTGTGGCATGGAACGCCATGATCGACTGCTATGTTAAAAATGGGGACATCAGCCTTGCACGTAGGTTATTCGATGCAATGCCGAGCAGGGAAGTCACCTCATGGAACACAATGCTTACTGGGTATTGCCGTAGTCGGCAGATGGTTGAGGCAAGGAATCTGTTTGAACAGATGCCAGAACACAGCTTGGTTTCTTGGACACTGATGATTTCTGGGTATGTTCTGATTGAGCAGCATGGCAAGGCTTGGTATATCTTTTGCACGATGCACCATGAAGGAATGGCACCAGACCAACCAAATCTGGTCTCTGTGCTTTCTGCTGTAAGTCATCTTGAGAATTTTGACATTCTAGATAGTCTCCACGTTCTTGCTCTTAAGACAGGCTTTGCGAGGGATGTGGTTGTAGGCACTGCGATGCTTAATGCTTATACGAGAAATGCGAGGATGCTTGACACTGCAGTAAAATTCTTTGAGTGTATGACAGAGAGGAATGAGTACACATGGTCAACCATGATTGCAGCATTATCTCAGGGTGGACGGATCGATGCTGCTTTTGCTGTCTACCAAAGAGACCCTATAAAGTCCATTCCTAGTCGAACTGCAATGCTCACAGGTCTTGCTCGACATGGAAGGATTCATGATGCAAGGATTTTATTTGAGGAGATTCCTGAGCCTAATGTTGTATCCTGGAATGCCATGATTACTGGATATGTGCAGAATGAAATGGTCAATGCAGCTGAAGAACTTTTCAACAGGATGCCATATAGAAACACAATATCTTGGGCTGCAATGATTGCTGGGTATGCACAGAATGGCAGGAGTGAAGAAGCTTTGGCTTTGCTCCAAGTGCTCCATAGGAAGGGGTTATTACCTAGCCTTTCGAGTCTGACTAGTAGCCTCTTTGCTTGTTCGAATACTGAAGCTCTTGAGACAGGAAAGCAAGTGCATTCACTTGCTGTAAAGGCTGGATGTCAATTCAATAGCTATGTGTGTAATGCACTGATGACTATGTATGGAAAATGTAGAAACATGGATTTTGTGAGGCAAGTCTTTAATAGAATGGCAGTTAAAGATACTGTTTCATGGAACTCCTTTATTACTGCGCTTGTACAGAATAATCTGTTGGAAGAAGCAAGAGATACATTTGACAAAATGCCCAGTCGCGATGTTGTTTCCTGGACCACTATAATTTCTGCATGTGCACAGGCCGACCAGTGGAATGAGGCAGTAGAGATTTTTAGAAGTATGCTGCATGACCATGAATTACCCAATTCACCAATACTAACTATACTTCTTGGTATTAGTGGCAGTCTTGGCGCTCCCAAACTTGGCCAGCAAATTCACACTGTTTCTATTAAGCTTGGAATGGATTCAGGACTTATAGTGGCCAATGCTCTCATTGCGATGTATTTCAAGTTTGGTTGTTCAGATTCTCTTGAGGTTTTTTATTCAATGGAGGAGCGTGACATTTTTACATGGAATACCATTATTACAGGCTATGCTCAGCATGGCCTTGGAAGAGAGGCCATCAGGATGTATCAAGAAATGCAATCTGCAGGAGTGATACCAAACGAGGTCACTTTTGTTGGGCTTTTACATGCATGCAGTCATTCTGGTTTGGTAGATCAAGGGCGTCAGTTTTTTAAGTCTATGAGCTGTGATTATGGACTAGTTCCTCTTCTGGAGCACTATGCTTGCATGGTGGATCTCCTTGGGCGAGCTGGTGATGTTCAAGGAGCTGAAAATTTTATTTTAGATATGCCTATTGAGCCAGACACAGTGATCTGGAGTGCTCTTCTAGGAGCCTGCAAAATTCACAAGAATGTAGAAGTTGGTAGAAGGGCAGCTGAGAAACTTTTCAATATTGAGCCATCAAATGCTGGCAATTATGTTATGTTGTCAAATATATATTCCTCTTTAGGTATGTGGGATGAAGTTGCAAAAGTACGAAAACGTATGAAAGAACAAGGTGTGAATAAGGAGCCTGGTCGTAGCTGGATGCAAATAAAGAATAAAATGCACTCATTTGTCACGGGAGATGAGGAACATGAACAAATTGAAGATATCTACGCTACCCTCCATGAGCTGTATGCTTTGTTAAAAGCTGCAGGGTATGTGCCTGACACAGAATTTGTTCTTCATGACATTGATGAAGAACAAAAGGAGAGTTCCCTGCTGCACCACAGTGAGAAACTTGCTGTTGCTTATGGCCTTCTTGTTACACCCAAGGGCACGCCCATACAGATAATGAAGAACCTTAGAATATGTGGTGACTGTCACACCTTCATGAAGTTTGCTTCACATGTTACCAAGAGAGAAATTGACATTAGGGATGGCAATCGATTCCATCATTTTAGGAACGGAAGTTGTTCATGCGGTGACTTTTGGTGATAAATTGTCTCAGCACCATCCCTGTTCATGCAGCCTCCCTGTTCTGTTGCATCTGTTGGGAGTGGAGACTTGCTTGAGCTCATTGCACCCTACAGCCAAGGTATGCAGGATACATCCTATGCACACTACACTCCATAGCTATAATCCAGATAATTGTATTTCAGTTCGTATGTCAATTGTCAACATAAATTTGTGCATGCCACCTGAATATGTTTTGTGCTTCAGTGTGCAGTTTGCTTGAGAAGCTCAAACAATGCTTCAAATGTGGGGAAGAGGATGGTGATGGGGAAGGTTGGCCCTTCTCTCATGTCCTTGCTGCTATAGATTATTCTTTTGGTAATAACTTAATATACAGGGTTGGCAGGAAAGCTATGTGCACTTCGGTTAATCCAGTTAACCTAAGAAAAGTTGCAGCAAATTACATGATAGATAAGTTGTGCATTTATACAAATGATAATATATTTTGGGTGATGGTGCTGGTAATAATGCAACGTAGAGGGTTAGTAGGTGCATCAATTTTCTGAAATAATTCTGTACATGAGATATTAGAAATACAATATGAAATACTCATGAAGGGGGTTGTAATAATTTGTATTCATTAATCTCTCAATCACAGAATCTGCACCTTGAATGCTCCAATGTTCTGAAAACTTTGGCAAGTTGTTCTGCTGTTCTGTTTACTTCTGATTGTTGATTTGGTTGATGATATCCATCTTAGTATATATTGGTCAAAGAGAAAGAGTACATTTGTTAGAATTATGTTGAGGATGAGACATAAAGTAGTTCGTCTGTGCAACATTCTTGTGTCTATATTTCAGTGTTTTTAGATGGTCCTACTTGCTACTTTGGGGATGAGCCCATTTCTTGGAGCAGTTGCAATGCAGTTTTTTCCTATGGTTGGTTGGAGAATTGAATCGTATATGCCGTTGTTACTCTTTAGTTGAGATCTTGCCAATACTGGTGTGCTCATGTTGCTGTGTTTGCAGAGCAAATTTGAGGATGAGAATTGAGTTAGAGGAAGAGTTGAAGTCCACCGGGGTGTGATTCTGTCATTGGCAAATGATGGCCCAGATACTAACTGAACGTTCTTATAACTCACCAGTAAGTCCTTCCTGCGATGATACTCCCTCTGTCCGATATTACTTGTCATCCTACGCTAATTCAATTTTTCCAATTTACTTGTCAGTTGTCACCCTTGCATACCAATGCAACTTTCTCTCATTCCAATATACATCTATCTCTCTCTTTCCTCCTTGTTTCCTGCACACCTACCTTTTTCACTTCTCCTAAGTTCCTGTGCCCAGAGTGACAAGTAATTCGGGATGGAGGAAGTATAATATTGTTTATAGTTCCTATCATGATCAGCATAGTTATAGTTTCTGTAAACCTTTACTGAAATATTACCAAATCTTACTCATATAGTCGTATATGATATTTGATGTTTGCTGCCTTCTAATTTACTTTCCTCTTTCATTTTGGCCTGAACGTTTTTCAGGACTTGTCGTTCAGATGTGCTGGTGTGTTTTTGCATGGCTTCCAGTCAGGTCATTGATGATGACCTCTATTCGTGTAGTATAAGGTAATAAGCAACTTTTTTAGCACAGAATCTCAACATAGTACTTCAGAGGATATACTATTGTTAAGTGGGATTCACACATGATAAATTAAGTAATTCAGATGTCCTGATATGCAATTTTTAGAGGATATCTATGTATATATTGCTTTAGCATGTTCTTTAGAAAACTGTCTCTTCAAATTCGTTGAATATATTTGATGGTATTAGTCTCGCTCTCCTTTTTCAATGCCTGTTAGGATTTATTTATGCATTCATGTTTTCCTTTGCTGCATCACTTATTCCTGATTGTTGTATTACAGGAGAAATTTTAGGAAGTCAGGACAGAAACCAAAAATCACATCATATGTAGAAATCTTTCATATATAGGGCTGAGCTTATTATCAAATCAGGGAGTCAAGCCAATGAACATTTATGTCGATCAGGCCAAAAAGCAGTTCTGCATGAAACTTTAGAAAATATGGTTACAGGTGAGCCACTCATTATCGCTCAGCTATATCCAAAATTAATTGTATCTTTTATCATTCATTTCATTGCTAATCATACTTTTGCAAATTCCCCTCCCACCTCACCCTATGCGGTGGATCAAGATCATGTGGCCCAGATTGAAGTTCTCATAGTTCTCACACGAACTTGGTTCTCATAGGATACGTTGCCTTTATTGTGTGTATCATATTAGTCAAGCTAGGCTATATAAGGTCATTAGCAGGGCAGAGTATAAATAAGATATTTTTTAAAACTAGCAGGGCAAGAAGCCAACCAGGGGGTGTAGACCTGGCTAAGGCCTGTTTTGATAAATGGATCCAAATCCCTACTAGCTGATTCAAATTTCAACAAAACAAATATAAATATTCCATGGACAATCCCCTTCTTTATTTGTATGTGATCACCAACAAGTTATTCTGTGTAGCAAAATGTTATTTGTCACATGAATGAAAATGCATGTTGCATTGAGGTTTTGGCGCCCATAAATTTAAAAATAATTTGAAATCAATGTAAAGAAAGTAATGTTCCTTTATAAATAGTTAAAAGGGAACATATCCTATGAGAACTAGCTTCGTGTGAGAACTATGCGAACTCAAATCCAGGCCACATGATTTTGATCCAATGCGGTGCATGAAATCAGGTGGGAGGGGGATTTGCGAAATCACCACACACTTACAAATTCCCCCTCCCACCTCTCTCTATGCACCTCCCTTGGATCAAGATCATGTGGTCCAGATTTGAGTTCTCATAGTTCTCACATGAAGCTAGTTCTCATATGATACGTTGTCTAGTTAAAAATGGTGGCATGCAATTCCTTTATTCAGGGGGAAACATGGTCCATGTTAAACTTGGTTTTATCCCAATTTGTTTCTGTTATAAACTATAAAGACTGGTTGATAAATCATAGAAGAAATCATCTGAATGTGAGTAAACTCTTTGGTCTGATCCGAATCCAATCATTTAGGTATCTGTTTAGGAGATCACTTGCGTGATCAAATATTATGCCCTGATTTTACAGGATGGAGCAATACTATTAGAGGCTTAGGTGGCTACAAAATTGCATTTGTTACTTTCATCGATCAAACAACCACCATATTGATAAAATGATGGCACCTGAAAATAATTGCCTACATAACTAATTTTTTTAACATTATATATTATTACTCGTACTACCACTGTTACTTTCTATGATAGAGAGTTCAACACTTATAGAAAAAAGAAAATGCTATAGATCCAACCCAATTGTACAAGTGTGTCCAACCAAGACACAAGTGATGTTTTTGGGGCCATTTACTGTTATATCTTTTGTATTGGTTGGATGCTAGTTGGACAATCGAGTTGGACCTATAGCAGTACTCTAGGAAAAAATAACCAGCAAAATCAGTTGTAATTGCAATCGGAAACCTTTGGCCTCTCCTTTCAGAAAGTATTTCTTTTTTAGATATGTATGATTCCATTAGTTACATTTAATTCAGGGAATGAGTACTCTGTTTGATCTTCGTGTTCTAGAACTGGAAAATCATTCATGCATCATATTCGTAGAAAAATCTTGACAAGTGAGTGCTGAAGAAAAATGAAGGTGGGCTGAAAAGAGCTCTAAGTGGATTTGCGAAATGAGCTTTGATCCTTCTTGCTCGATTTTTCTGACATTGCGATGCGGATAAATACGCCAGATCAGGAGAAGAAATCCTCTCATCTCTCTTTATCACGAGTCAGTGTCATTATTCTGCCTGATGTTGATGGGAAGGATTGTGCATGAAGCAAAAGGTCTCCTCGTATACATGAATCACGTTTTTAGTGTACGTTAACCTTTCACAAAAGTTTTCATGGTACATATGCCATTGCGAGTGATAAACGTGAAATATGGTAGAGTATTTTTTTTTAATATAGAAACCCACAATCAGAGATACACAAACGCATGTCACGAGTGTGCAACCTTGCACCCCATTTTTCCTGTAGTTGTTGTCTGGTTACCCGCCTTTCATTGATCGAATAATAATGGGGCTGATTCTGGTCGCACTAATCCGCGAGATTCTGTCTTTTCATTTCTGTTCACCACTCCCAGGCCTGACAGTTGAGTTTGGAAATAGTACAACTACCTAGTATTTTTTTTTCTGTACTTGTCATTGCCCTGAATTCTATACGCTGTTTCAGGCAGCTTTTGTTCGCAGCCAATGATGCGACGGTGGTACTAACATTCACCCACAGATCAGAGCCGGGTAGGAATCCATCTTTTCAGATACCCGTGCGGCCGAGTGTAACCACTGTACTTTTCTTGGTACCGTGCACCAAGCCACCAACCAGCAGATACCGCCGTGCGTGGAGGCGGGCGCAAAGCGAAAGCGAGACCATTCTGCTGCGGGCAGCGCAGCGAAGTTGCAAGAAAAGAAGCGCAAGTTGCCGCCCAAGTTGGTTTGGGAACAAGGGGAGCTCGCCACCTGACCACCACCAAAGCGTCGGCGCCTCGTCCGGGTCGGGACCTGAAACCGCGGTCGCGTGATTGGGAAACCTTGGAAAAGCGGAGCCGGCAACGTACCGCGCGCCCTCTGAGGTTTGGGTGTGGACGCCGGGCGCGGCAAGGCGGAGCAAGTTGCCGCTGATCCGGAGTGAGGAGTCAATGCGCGCACCCGCTGTTTTGCTCTGAATCCAACGGCGTTTCGCTTTCGTAGCGAGGTTGTCCTGATCGTAGGAAAGCTCCGATTTGCTGTCCGTGGATCGTGCAGATAACTACTTATACAAATTCAGTAGACTAATGTCTCATCAACTGATATTTTTGGCTTGACACTAGATAGTCAAATGGCACTTGCAAATAGATTTGGCGTATTCATGCTTCTTTTTTTAATGAAACATGCTTCTTTTCTTGAGAGAAAATGGTAACAATCTGATGAGCATTCTCGTGTGCCATTGTGGCCGCCCTTTTCCTGTTTCTCCCAACACCGCTAGGAGAATGTTCTCGACTTCTGGTACCTCACTAGTTATTATTACTAAATGGTGACATTGGTTGGCGGATCTTGTGGAAGAAATCGCCCTTTGCGGCATGCGTAAGTAAAGAACAATTTGCATACATAATGCTCTTCGTTCAACTTCCAAGAATAATAAGTACATCCAAGTTGCGCGGTACATGAGGAAACACCGGAAGGTTATTCAGTACTAGCCTATTACACTTGGTATATCTACATGAATCGAAAACCATGGGTAACATATTACGCCCATGGTTGTCGACAAAAACACACGCCACACTTACAGAATCGATGATGATATATCCAGCTAGGCTTGCACCATGCATGCATGCTTTGTTTATTCACAGAAGAATGATGCAATGTCTGCGAAAATGCTAGACTTGAACAAGAATACTTAATTAATGAAGCTGTTCGTCGATGATCTTGGGCCGGCGGTGTGTGTAGCTTACATGACGAGGTCGGAGACCCAGCCGAAGTCCGGCCCGTCCTCCTCGGTCACGAGAGGCAGCACCGGCGGCGCCGCGGCCTGCTGCTTCCTGAAGCTGAGCTCCTGCATTGCAAACATGAGCTCCTCCATCTCCGCGTCGGCGGCTTCCGCGTCGTCGACGGCGTCGACCCAGCTCCGCTGCCCCTGCACGGGCGACACGGGCGGCGACTCCCAGAGCAGCGAGGCGAGCGTGGACTTGGGCGAGACCGAGAGCGGCGAGTGGTCCTCCTTCCCGTGCGCGTGCTGGGCGGCGCGCAGCTCGGCGGCGGTGTGCGCGAAGAAGCAGACGCGGCGGCGGCAGGACACGCCCGCGCGGCAGGGGCGCGTGCGGTAGCGCGACGGGTGGAGCCAGAGCTCGAACGTGCCGTGCGCGAAGGGGCAGGCGTTGCCGCGCGGGCAGGCGGCTCCCGGGCGGCGGCGGAAGTCCGGGCAGGGCTCGCCCGTGTACGCGGCGCGGCGCGGGTCGCGGCGGCGCGCGGCCTCGCCGGGGTGCGCGTACGGGCAGGCGGTCCAGTCGTGGCTGCGCGCGCGCGCGCAGCGGCGCACCTTGAACTCGTACATCATGAACTCGTCGTCGGCCTCGGCCTCGGCCTCGGCGGACTCGTCGGCGGCGTCGGAGAGGTACTCGCCCAGCGCGGCGAGGAGCTGCGGCGGGATCTCGACGGCGGAGGAACCGCCGCCCAGCGCGGCCGGGTCGAGCACCAGGTGGGAGTAGTGCATCGTCTCGCGGCTCACCATGGCGAGCGAGCGATCTCACTCCGTCGTCTGCTTCTTCAAAAAAAAATGAATGAAAGCGAGAGGCGCGGAAGGGGAACGGAAACTGTGGCCTGCTGAAGGCAACAAGAGCGGTGGGCGCGGCTTTATAGGTGGGCCGTCGGGTCGCGGAGAGATGGAGGCGGGATGGGCGGTATTGAGTGCCGACGAGCGCACGCATACGGCGCTGTTGGCTGCCGTGCGTGGTTTGGCGCGGCGCGGGGGTACGTGGGAGACGCGAGGCGGCTACGTGGAGCGGCGTGGAGGCCGCTGCTGCATGTTGCCCGCCACGTCGCCCACGCCCGCGGATGCAAGAAATATTTCCCTCCTCGATCTGGCAAGCGCTTCCGTCTCGTTGTTTAGCTTTGCGGCCATTATTTCTATCCGTTTCTGGGAGGAGCGGTGTCACGCGCGGGAAGGGACACGCGCAGACGCCGCGGTGTTGCGTCACTCACTGCTTCTGCCAGTACTAGTACTACTCCAGGGAAGCGTAGACACTTTTTTAAGGGGAGATTGTGAGCTTCCGTGTCCTGCAACCTTGACCTTGACACGAGCAGGGTTAAATATATAGCGCCTCGCCAAGCCACCTCGCTCACGCGTCAGGTGACTCGAGACTTTGTGAGCTTTCCATATCGACGTCCCAGTCATGCTTCCGCCTGCCTTTCTCTGCGATTTGGAGCGGCCGTGAATGGACGGGCGTACGGCTCTGCGCAGCATTCATGATAAGGCCGGACCTGCCGCCGTCGTGGTCGTGGCTGCTCCCTGGCCTGGCGCCGCGGACGTGTTCGTGCACCCAAGGCTCACGATCGACCGGCGGCAACCGGCGGTCTCGGCACCAAACAGCGGCGGGTCGCGCAGCTCCCTCGTCAGCCATGAGGACGGATTCAGGGATACCGGCGCCGGATGCGGGACACAGGCTAGTATAGGATTTTCCAGAGTGGAGACAAATGACGGGCACAGGTAATCTTTTTTTACAAAACTGATGACGCTAATCTATACTTACTCTTAATAATATACTCTTAATAAGTTTGATGAAAACGTCCATACTGTACGTCCCTGTACGCCCATGTCAATTTTTAGTGTACGCTCAGGCTAATTCGAGTCCTAATCGACGTCCACTTCTGCCTAGGTCGATCTATTACCCAACCCATGAGGCCGCGCCTACGTCCGCCCTTTGCTCCCGCACAAATCATCTGAAACCTGCGACGGGAGAAGCCTAGGCCTCGATCTATTACCCAACCCATGAGCTCGCGCCTACGTCCGTCCTTTGCTCTCGCACAAATCATCTGAAACCTGCGATGGGAGAAGCCTAGGCCCTTGCGGGACGTCAATTCCATCCTGCGCCAGAGATTTCGATCAGTATCGGCACGTGTTGTCGTTGCTGCAAACCCTCACGGTCGCCGGCACCTTCATAGGTTTGGGTCGCCGCAGATGCAGTGGCTGCTACTTGACGACGATCACTCCAAGGCCAGGTAAGCGTTGCCTCTTGCTTCCTTCATTCCCAGCTGTTCTTCTTCGCCCCGTCCGATGGAGGCATTGCGTCCTTCCTGCCTATATTCCGTTCTGAATACGACTTCACAAGAAGGAACAAGTTGTATCGCGTAGAAAATTCTGAATTGGCTGTGCAAGCAAAAACAAGGAACGTTGGGCATGCCGAAGACTACACAAGAAGGGATAGGTTATATAGTGTAGAAAATTTAAAATTGGTTGTGCAAGCAAAAAAACAAGGAACGTCAACCTTCATCCTGACTTGCCCGTTCTTCAGTTGCTATGCAATGTTGTCCTTCCCTCCACCCCTCTCCGAGTCATATGCTCAAATGTTTCATACCTATATTCAGTTCTTACAAACAACTCAATCAGCTGACTTTGTTAAGCATGCGTTTTAGCATATTTTCTAATTTCTCTATTTCAAGAATTACTACTATTAGAAAATTAACTTCTCCAATGCATATAACTTACTTGAGTATTCTCAAGAGCAGAAATGAGGTAAGTGATCAACACGTGTATAATTTTAGAAAATAATGATTTCATAAGATTAATATAAACATCCTTTGAAATTACAGATCGGCACGTTGAAAGTGAGTTGTGG
Source organism: Chloris gayana (assembly GCA_031894775.1). NCBI lineage: Eukaryota > Viridiplantae > Streptophyta > Magnoliopsida > Poales > Poaceae > Chloris > Chloris gayana. The sequence goes on from JAUNZO010000500.1 coordinate 93,831, forward strand.
TCTCAAGATATGGTGCTGGACATCATCGCTGCAAGACTTGGATGTGCAGTTTTTCTGACCGCTTATAAGATGAATGACAGAAGTACTTGGAATCCATAAAACTTTGCAAAGGTGACACTAACGAGCAAAAATTTATACGTACATCTGAAATCAGTTATGCCACACAGAAAATAGTGTGTTGTACCATTATCTCAAACCTTGCACAACAGTATCATATCGTGATCATGGATCCAAGCTACTTCGTATTAATAGATATGGAAAAAGTAGAAAGATGGTTCAAACAAAAATATTTCGACTAACATGCAAGGTGAGGGATATTGGAATGTACATCCAAGCAGAGGTCGATATCAATATTTATAAACAAATATTTGTATTTTTATATCATGTGTTATTATATAAAAAATATATGGGATTCTAATTTAACACAAAAGCATAGAATGTATTCTCTCAGCCCTTTCCATTTGCAACATACTGGTAAAAATAAATTTTAAAGAAACAACCATGGCAATAAGACTAAAAATACCTGTTTTTTTTAAAAAAAACGTGGCAACGCAGGGCACTTTGCTAGTCTGATATGATTGCTTGAGAAATAACGTTTTAGAGAGTGAGGAGTACTTTGGTTATTTTTGGATGTGTCAAAGTGAAAAAAAATAAATGTATCTAAATCGATATGGATATTTAAGCCGTCGAACACACTTACTGGTGAACGTTTTAGAGAAGCTCCACAAACGGTGGACACTCCAGCGAAGTCCACTAAACTCGTGTGCAAAATAGCAAAAAGCTTCTCGCAGACATGCAGGTTGGAGGCGGAGTCGCCTCTCGCTGGCTGGGCCCCCACAGGTGCGGGAACATTCCACTCATCAAACCAATCAAAAGAGGTCTCGGGCGGCCCGGCGGCGGCCAGTCTAGTTTGGATTTGTTTGTTTGCCCGGGACTGGGTGCGCGGCGGAGGACGGTGCCCTGCGGGCTGCTTGCTGTAACGGGCCGACGTGGGCTGTAAGATTTCATTCAGGCTCTCGTGTTTGCCAATTTTTTTTTAATTTGAGCATACATGCCACGTTTTTTTTTAAAAGAAAAATCCTAAGCGTTCGACAACTGCCACTAGAAGATGTTGTTTTTCAGCGCTTCCCTGTTCTGGTTGAACTCCATTAAGATTTACTCGACAAACATTTATCAGACTACATCTTATAGTGATTTAACTGGTCAACTAAACATAACTACGCTTCCGGCCTTCAACTCGCGCACGTGCACTAGAGTACTCGACGCTAGTGATTTTCCATTGTGATCCTCGACATTGAAGATTTCACGAGCACTGGCGAGTTCTTGCGCACACTGCATCGCTACTGGCTTCTCCCAGCTTGAGCCTTGATACTCGCCGTCAAGGTTTGCGTACTGTATTGTTTTTTGCGGCTCCACTGCTGCTGCTGTACCGTTGTTACTACCTGTACAGTGGCTCTGATTTGTGATTTTCTTTAAATGCTCACTCATTTTAAAAAGGTTGGTTAACTCAAAGTGCAATGTTACACGCTTTTGCTGTCGTGGTGACTGAAGTGAAATTTGCTTCATGCAACTTTTGGAGGTCGTGGTATTTTATAAACTAATAAGCATGCAGACTCAGTAACTAACACAACGAGGCACAATGTCGTGAACTAAAAAATTTTAAAGATTGCTTGTAGTCTGAACAGAAAATTTTCAAGTAACACCATGATGAAATACTTCAATATCTGGAAAGGGCAATAATGTTTATAATTGGTTATCACGCTACAATAGAAGGACGCCAGATGTACTTTTAAGAGAACATAAAACAGGATAAGAACAGAACATCATGACCAAACCAAAAAATGAAACCCGGCTGCAAATTTCTACACAAGCCACTGCAGAATTTCTCACGCAAGATACAGAGTTAGGTCGGCTGGTTTCCATAGCATTTCTGACTTCAGATGGATGCTGTTTGAAACAGGCAAAACAGAAGATTGTGCGCGCCTGCCTGATCTTAGCAAGAAAGATAGCAACAATCAAGACCAGGGCCATATGAAGAGAGATACAAGTGCAGCTGAAGGGATTGCAAATATTTGAATAATTGTTAAACACTAAAACTTTGACAGAATTATTAGTTTACTGGTCTCAGAACCCAGGCGTTTCTATTCCCTCCCCTAGTACACTATTTTCTTACATGCAGAAGGCATCAGACACATCGTGTACAATAAATAGAGACATCTTCATCAGATGCATCTTCATCATCTTCATCATCACTATCATCTGCTCCAAAGATGTAGGTGGGTTTAGCAGGAGAAGCATCAAGTTTAAACCGATCACTTCTTTTTGCCCGGAACTTGGAACGAATATTTTCTACAGAGGCAATCTTATCAGCATAACATTCCATGAAGTCAATGTCTCTGTCAGGATTAAAAAACCTGTAGTCCACATCAACAACATTACTGGGGCAATCCCGGTGCTTCTCCGCTTCATCCATCTTGTATGGCTGCCCGCCGAAGTGCTCTTCACCATTTGGATGATCAATTTCCTGGTTGTTGGTTACACAAGCATAGCAACTACCTGTGTATATTGCACCAACAGGATTAGAGAGAGCTAATACCATGTGTGACCGAAATAAAGAGAAAATACAAATCTGAATTATGCACACGCGCATAGCCCAAATGTTTTTAGGTATGTAAAATGAAGGCATCTCTTGGATGAAACACAACTTTACAACAACAAATTCCAATTTATAAACTAGACCCCAAAAGCTTTTTATTCAATATTTCCAAATTACATATGGCCAGGATTCTACAAGGCAGTCCCTGCATACATATATAAATCAGACTCAGACTGTCCATTCCTCTTTTTCAGCTCCTTTGTATATAGCAGATTAAATTGAAAACCCACAAGAAGATTCACTGCTTTATAATAGAAGCAAACATACAATTTGATATGCTAACATGGATGTGCCGATGTGCCATTATTAAGTAAATTAATCAAATGGCTTGTCGCCCATACTGCTACTAAATTAATCAAATGGCTTGTTGCCCATACTGCTACTGTTATGTGGGCCTATCCTACTTAAGCCACGTCAAGATAATCAGCTCAGCAGAAATAGATTATGATGCACCAAAGGTTTTTAAAGCTAGCACAGGGGTGATTAAGTGTTTGTTTGATTTTGTAATTGGCTTGCTCTATATAGAGAGGCATCATTGTGAAATAAAGGAAAGCAAGAAGCATTTATCACAATTCTAGCTTTTTTTTCTTAAGCTCCAGTGGAGCATACACCATAATCATCCTCATCACACATCCATTTCAAATACAGGGGAAAATATGTTATTTTTTTACAAGTTTCAAGCACAGTAAGAAAACAAAGCTATCTGACTAGAGTTAACGAGGAGGAAAGAGCACCAAATGAAATTCCTGCCATATCTACTGGGATGGGGGAAAATGCTAGTAGCCAACTATTTTGTAATCATTCAGAAATTTTGTTATCTAAGATCATTAGGATCTCGTTTTGATCCTCAGACATTTGCATATCCTTGCTTTTGTTGTCCCAATATACCACCATAATAAAAAAATGATGAATGAACTTCGGGCATGCAAGGAGTAAGAAACTGATCAAATGTTTCGGAAAATAGAAAGGATTCCTGAACCCGAAGTTCTAGTTGCAAAGGAACAAGTTGTAAAGTAACAACCAACATACTCTTACATCTGTAAAATTGACAAGCTAGAATGATTGACACTTCAGGTGGCAGATATTCAACTTGAGTAATGGAAGGTGAAAGGCATTAGAGATCAAGATCATACCAACATGGCTTGCCGATGGTTGTGCATCTACCAGTATGCAGCACAAGGTGATGTCCTCTTCAGAACAGTTTATAGTTGGCGGATTATGTGCTTCAGCAAAGAAGCGCGTAGGAGCTCGGGTGGTATCCCCTTTGGGCAGGCCATGAAATTGATGTGGATATATCTGTCTATAGGGGCATACTTAACCAGCATGATGCTTTGACCGTAGGTGGTAAGAAGGTGGTAATGGGCACCAGTTTGGTGGGCAAACTTGAGGAGCGCCGCATCTGCTATGTCAAGCAAGGTTTGATACAAGCTCATGCAGCAACTCCTCTTCTCGGTGATGATTCGGATGATCTTTCGTCTCCACTCTAGAACAGAAGGCGGCATTGGCGGAAGGTCATCATCATCCAGAAGCTGAAAAGGCAACAGCATGGAGGAGAGGCGGTGGATGTCCGGCGAGGAGATCCTGCGTTTGCCAGCGAGCAGCGAGAGTGCTCGACGATTCACATCCGGCAGCACTGAAGTTATGAATAGCGCAAAAGCCGCCGGATTTGGATGCCGCGCGGCCTTGGCTGCCACCAGGGGAGATGGAAATTCCTTGTGACCAAACGACGGCACAGCGCCTCGCGCGGAGGCCATAGCGCCATGGAGACTGGCACTGGAGAGGCAGAGATGCCAGAGGGCGTCGTCCTCGGAGAGGGCAGGGCAGTGATGTCGGAGGGAGGCGACCAATCCATCAAGGGAGCGGCGGGCAAGGCGGCTTATGCCCTGAGCGGTGATGACGTCGACATCGATGGGGCGGAAAGAGTCGGCGGCGCGGAAGGGGAAGGCAGCGGCATACCAGACGGCGTTCACGATGATGTTGAGGACGGGGTGAAGCGGACCGTAGCAGTGTCCGGCGATGAGGAAGCCGCGCGCGAGGGTAGTCCTGAGATCGTCGGCAGGGAGACGGGAGATGGCATCGAGGTAGTAGCCGCGGATGAGGCTCAGCAGCAACGGGCGCACAATCCTAGAATCTCGTGGCCTCATCCGCCCCTCTTTGCTTAGCTGACTCGAAAGCGGGATTTTGCGCTGGTCGGTGCGTTCGGAGGAGGAGGATTGGATAGATGATGGGGATGAGGAGAAGGATTGGGTAGAGGATGGGGATGAGGAGGAGGATAAGTCATCCTTGGCCTGAGCGCGAAGGCGCCGGCGCCGGCGGCTGCGCCGGCCAGACATGCCCTAGCCCCTAGCCCTCTCTCTCTCTCTCTCTTTGAGAATCTCTCTCTGACGGTGCCTTCCCGGTGCGCTGTGGTGTGGCGTGTGGGTGATCCCGATGACGATGATGTGATGGGCTGCGTAGCTGAGATGGGATGACGGCCCTTCTTGTGCAATGGGAATTGTTTGCTCCCTTCCGTTCTCGTCTCTCTCATGTAGCCGGGGCCCAACCCGATAACGGTTCGGCCTCCGGTAAACTTTTATTTATATGCTATATTAGTACTATAGTATATATTAATTTTAATGATATATATGGACAACGATTTATACGAAAGTCTAAACTGTGTATGTTAGGCCTACTCCGACCAAGTTTTCTCTGAACTCAAAGGGAACACAACTGAGCAATAATCTAAGATTTGTTTTCCGATAGAGTTACAGCATTCATTGTTGTTAAAGGGGGCTCCTACGGCCAGCCTCACCGACCAATGATGTCATTCAAGTGATTTGCAAAGTCCCTGTCTCTAGCGGCATCAAAAAGCATGTAGTCCACATCCAAGGGATCTGAAAAAACACTGCCGTAGTCAACTTCATCCACCTGAAACTCATGCCCACTAAGGTATTCGCCATAAAACGGGTGCACAACCTTCTTCTTCTTGCTTTCGCATGCAAAGCAGCAACCTGTGTTTGCAAAAAAAAAAAAAAAACAGACCCCAAAAAAGCTCAGTAATTGTTGCTTAACAAACAACATACTCAGTCATGGTATGAGCTTATAAAGCAGGTCAATAATGTGCAAAAGATTAAATGATTGAACTACACCGCCATATGGGCACCATCATGAACAGTTTGGATAATTTTCTCTGAAATGATAGTTACAGTATGCGAACGCATCTATCAATCCTACGGCAGCTGCCCACAGAATAAAACAAAAATGGTTAGTACCTCAGCGATCACCTATAGAGATGAGGATGCCAGGTAGGGGATCAACAATATGTAAAAGGAAAATCTGTCTTAACTGGTGACAACAAGTTTGAGGAAAGCAAAGGCGACATTTATATCAGCTTGCAATGTGATCGTTCAAATCAGGATGGAAGCAATATGCCAGTCCAAAAGAATCAATACTGGATTTTAAAAGGGGGTCACTATCAGCTAGAAAATTATGAGATTTGAATCCAGATCCTCTGCAGCATTGCCCACCTGATTATAAATGTGCATTACAGCGAGGATCACAACTCATGGGGAATGTGACAATGTTAGTGTAAGTGTCAATCCGTTAGCTCGGTTAATGGAAATTCAGACCTTGAGGCACACAGAAAAGCAAGACGACAACATCCGGGTGTCTAATGCAGCTAGTTGAAGTAAGAGAGAATTCCTTGTATTGCCACCGAAAATTTTACTTGTTCCTTGTGTGCCATACATAAAGTTGTTCCTACCTTGCCATCAATCAAATTTTACTGCCTTCTGTGCCACCATCATTAGTTCCTCGGTCTAGCACAGTTTAGATTACACATGAAAAGACAAAAAAGCCCCTAATGAGCCACAATGCTCTTCTTCTCCAAGCCGTCTGGCCATCCCTTCCAAGCCAATCAGCTATACGCTAGACCCTCTCTTCCAGGCCCTGCGTTGCTCGTTACCCTAAGTGATGTGCCTCCCTTCCTCAATTCCTAACAGGGTCCAGGCAGCAAGGATGAAGAAGTTGAGCTCGGATGTGTGGAGTGCTCGGGCATGGGCAGACGAGGCAGGACATATGGCCAGGCAGCTCGATTTGGGGCAGAGCAGTGATTGTGAGGCTAATTTGAGCTCCAATTTGTGGGTAGTAGTGGTACAGTAAGTGCAGCTTCTTTTGGTGGCCATGGTCAAAGACTCGGAGCACGCACGAGAGGACAAATTCGTCTATGGAGCGAGCAGTGAGGGATGACGCCTTTGCAAGGAGGAGAGGTAGGCGTTAACACCGTTACAGTGGAAAACAAATAGGAGTGGCATAGAAAGCATCAAAAAATGAATATATGGCACAGAGGAAACTTCGACGTTTACCGTGGCACAAAGGGAACCGGTAAATTTTCAGTGGCACAAAGGAATTTTGCTCTTGAATTAAAGAATGAGGAGAATCTTACTTAATTGTTTAAACACTAGAAGAACTGGTAATTAGTAAGTGGATACTAAGAGCAGAGAGCACGCTGAAATTCAGCAAAGTAAGAGGACAGTGTCTGTGTGTTAATCATTTTCAAAAGACTGAACCCCCAAAAAAATGTGTTCCGTCTGTAAAATAGTCTCACTCCAAACATCTCACACTCTGGTGACGTTACGTCGATTCCTTTTTACAGCAGAGAAAAACATAGATATAACATAGGTACCGAAGTGTCCAGCAGCATTATTGGCTATTTATCCCTCAGCGAGAATAACAAGTGTTCAATTTGTGCAGAAATTATCAACTAAATAAGGATATGCCTGAAACCATGCTACAGTAGCAATTTCAAGACTGACAATAAATGCTTTTCTCATCCGCATGGCCACTTTCAGCTATGATAGTTGATAGAGAGAATGAATATTTTATTCGGGTGTATTAAGTATAATAACTTAAGTAGAACAACAACAACATAGCCTTTTATCCCAACTATAAGTTAAGTAGAACTTAAGTAGAACAAGGATATAAATTAACTCCATGGTGGTGGTTACTAGCCATGTTGCACACGAATTAAACAGTGTTTCTTCTATACACTAACACTAGATAGCCATGCACAATAGGGCAACTACATACCATAAACTACACAATCAGAGTCTATGTTCCACATGTGCATAAGAAAAAGGAAACAGAGGAGAGGCGGGGAGAGGAGGGGCATACCAATATCTGTGACTGGATCAACTGGCACCATCAGACGAATGTTGATCTCATCAGAAGCAAGAATAATTGCCTCAGTGAAGAAGAGCACAGGAGCGCACATTGCAGAACCAGAGATCTTGTGGTACGCCAGGAAATTGATGTGGTAACAGTCATCCACTCCCTCTTCCTCCACCTCCTTTAGTAGACTAGCACCACACACCGAATGAAGTGTCAGCTGTTCGCCTGATCGTAGATAGTGTTCTTGCAATGCCGTGTTGACAACATTGAGCACTTGTTTTCCTGTGTCCTGGTACTGTTTCGTCTGGGATGCAATATGATCAAGGACTTGTTGGCTTAGAATCAGAGGCGACTGTTGGGGAGGATCATCGGGCACTAGCAGATTGGAGAGGTCACAGATGTCCCCAGTTGAAAGCCCATGCTTGATGAGTAGGAACTGAACAATATTGTGTTTGGCGTTGACAGCAGGCAACACTGACGATGCGAAGTGAGCAAAGGCCGTGGGATTGGGGTGGTGTGCTGTTTTAGCTGCCAGGTGAAAAGCGGCAAGGCCCTGCGACGCCATGAGACGCATGCCGCCGGATTTGCTGGTCCCGTTTGCCAGTGCGATTGCGGCGGCGAGGTCAGCGCCCGCGGAGAAGAGGTTCCACAGAGCATCGCCGGTGGAGAGGGAGGGGCAATAGCAGAGGAGAGAAGCCACGAGGCCATCGAGAGAGCGGTGGCAGATACGGACGATGCCGTCAGTGCTGAGCAGAGCATGGATCCTCCTCCTCCTCCTCCTTGTTGTCGTCGGCGTCGGAGGCAGTGTCGATGGGGGAAAGGCGGCGGCGTACCAGATGGAGTTAAAAATGATGTTGTGGACGGGGTGGAATCGACCGAAGCAGTGGCCGCCGACGAGGAGGCCGCGCGAGAGGGTGGTCCTGAGCTCAGCAGGGGGCAGCCGGGATATGGCGTCGAGGTAATAGCGGTGGATCATGTCCAGCAGCCTTCGCCTCATGGCCCTCCTGTCCGATTCCGCCCAAGCCTCCTCCACCTCCTCCGGCTGCGGGTGCGCGGTGCGGCCTGTAGATCCGCCGGAAGAGGAGGAAGTCTTGGCGGTTGAGTCATCCTCGTGGGCAGGCTTCACCTTGGCGCACCGGCCGCGGTGGCGGTTACGTCGGCCGGCCATGGCAACGGGAGGTAGAAGACGCGATTTCGATTTCGATTGGACGCATAGGGTTGGTCGTGTTAGCTGTGTTTTTCCTTTGGAGAAAAGTTTCTTTTATTTTTATTAATCTCAACAATTCAATTAATTTAATTTTCTTAATAATAGTATTTGGTACAAAATATATCTTAATAAAATTTATGTTTTATATTTCGACGCATTCAAGTTAAATTTGATTCTCAAATTTTGTAGAATAATAACTGACATTATATAATTTTGCCGGAGATGGAAAAAGAAGGGAGGGCCATGGCGGCAGCGGCTTGGAGGCAGTGGCGAACTTGAGAGAGAGAGAGAGGCCGACTCGAACTCTTATTTACAAACTTTGTTGTAAGTAAATTGATGAAAAATTAAGCAAAAGAATTTGTTTTAGCTGAACCATTAAATTACGGGAACAATCATCCTCACTGACTGGGATTTGTGAACGCCATACGCGTCCTGCAAGAGTGCGAGTCTTGAGTCTGGATGGATGAGTCCACAAAGCACAGTGCAGACTCCAAACCAGATAAGGCGCGCGCACCGCGGCCACCGCACACACAAGGCGTCTCCAAGTAAACGCCATCGACGGGCATGGGGGCACTACCCGTCGCCCACAAGCTCGCGCTCTCCTCCCCCTTCCTCCCGCGCCACCGCCGGCCCCGCAGCCCCGCCGCGCACGGCCGGCGCCGGCGAGTACATGGAGCGGTGGTGGCGTACTTGGAGCCCAACCCGAACTCGCCGTCGGCCATCGCGGGGCGCCTCATCGGCGCCCTCCCCGTGGTCGGCCTCGTCGCGCGCATCCTGAGCGACGAGGGCGGCGTCGGCGGCGACATCGTCGACTTCGCCGAGTTCCGCCGCCGCGTCAGCAAGAAGTGCACGGTCATGGACTCCCAGGCCTTCTACGACTTCAACGAACGCCGCGGCAAGGTACCATCCGGCTATTCCATCATGTTCCGATTCTCCTGCCGCACGACGAGCAATTATCGCACGCTTTTTTTTGAGCAAAATGAGAATTTGACATTACGTCGTTGGGCAGCCCGGGGATCCTTTCTACGTTCTGCTATGCTGCTGGCTGGCCGCCGTTGGTGGAGGGCTGCTGAAAACAGAGGAAATCTTGGAAGGCGTGGCGCGGCTCCGCATTTCCAACGACATCGAGTTCGAGGAGGAGACCTTCATCGACATGATGAGGTTGGCGAAGGAGGTAAACGGTTTTCTTCACTAGTTCGTCCCGTTGCAATGGCCGGTGGCACGCTAAAAATTGCAGGAATCGTGGTCGCTCAAACAACACGAACCGTGAATTTTGTGATGCAGAAAAGAGCAAAGCTGAAGGTTCCAGCTCCGCAGATACCGATGGAAGCGCGGGCGGAGAAGGCCCTGGAAGCCATCTACGTCTGCTGCTTCGGGCAGGACATGATCGAGAAAGAGGACGAGAAGCTCCTCTGCACCATTCTGAACGCCGTGTTCCCGTCGGTCGGGCGGCAGGCGGTGGAGAGGATGGTGTCGTCCATGGCGAAACAGGTGGCCTCCGGCGAGAGGAAGCGCGGCGTGAAGACCGTGTCCAAGGAGACGGTGCAGCGGCAGCTCCAGGACCTGGAGTTCCTGCAGCAGAATAAGCTGGAATCGTGAAGGGCAGGATACTTTTGGCGAAATAGATGGTGTTTATAGCCCAAGAAACACAAATCAGGCGGCGTGGTTAGCCGTAGTTGAGTCAAGTAATGAGATGTTCTTAGTAGCAGGAAGGCAGGACCAGGAAGGAAGCAGATGCAGAGTTGTCTTTACCAGGGGCGTGGTACGATGAATCACGAGCCAGCCGTGATAGAATAGCATGTGTTGCAACACAGTTTACACAGTTGAAACAATATTGCCGTCGCTGTAGTGTTGCAATAACATTTGAGTGACACGAGGGATCAGGGCCTTGTGAGATAAATTTGCCATACATTCAGAATTAATGGTCCATACTATGGCTATGTTTGTTTTCACTGTACTTATAAGCGGTTTACCGATGAAAATAAAGCGATAATCTCACCAAACGCTTTGCTTATTTTACGCGACTTCTCGTAGCGGCCGCTTCACAGATTTATACTACGAGAATCGATAAGCGAGAAGCAAGAAAATCCTCGATTCTCTGACAATCTAAACGTGACCCAGAGAATCGTAAACAAATAGTATGTGTTTCCTCGGTAATCAGCAGAAACGAACAAAGTAAAATATGTAACCAAGGAACACAGAGTGGTACGAGTGTAAAAAATACAGAATCAGCAACAGCAACAATTGTACCGGTCGATACTCGATATGTTTCACGAAATAACTCAGTTTTTCTTTTTAGGAATAACTCAGTTTTTCTTTTTTGAGGGAATAACTCAGGTACAAAATTAAATTGAGCCAGCACAGACCGGTTGCTTGGGCTGAGCCCACCTGGCTCAAACCAAAACAGGCTCCACCATTCAGCCCAACGATCCATACGACCGCCATTTCACGTGCGCGATGGCGATCCATAGATTTTTTTTTTTTGAACCAATTGCGATCGATAGATTTGGAGAAGCAAACTGTGTCTCGTGCACGTGCACGACAGCACGAGCAACCTGTAATAACCCAACTCAAGGCGGAGTAAGCGGTGGTGCGACGAGACTCGAGAAGCCGGGGGACCCTGAGCCTGAGGCGAGACGTGGACGAGGCCGAACCACGTGGGAGGACGGCTCCGTGACTCCGTCTCCGGTCGGCGATGCCGGTGAGGCGGCGGCAGCCGCGCCGGCAGGAGACGGGCGCGGCGGAGAGGTACAGGGAGATGGGGATCGCGGCGGCGCTGGCACGGCCGTGGGACTACCCCACGGCCTGCGGCGAGCTGGCCGCTCTCCTGCGCCTAGGGTACGCGGAGCTCCCGAAGGCGGCCCAGGCGCTCGCCTTCGCCGACGTGCTGCTCGCGTTCCGGCTCCTCCCCGAGTAAGCCTCTCCCCTCGGGTTCCCATCGATATTCTCATTTGTCCTCGATTATGTCTTATTACCCCGCCGCTACGCCCATTGTATATCACTGCGTAAGAATTGAGTCCTTAATACGACTATTAATCCGTAAATATGTGCTGCTGATGGTTGATATGCCCGACTCTGCTTCTTCACATGTATAAAGTTGTCTTGGCCTCTTAGGTACTCATGGTTGGTTAGTTTAATATTAAGGTAGATGATCTCGTATGGTAACTTCATGAATAGGTCTGTATCAAATTCTGAAGATGATTATCGATCGTACACAGAACAATAAGCACTAAGCAGTGGTGGTCTGACGGACCACACACAGAATTTTAGGTGGGGCAAAAACAAAAGACAAAATTAGTCTACCAGTTAACCACACTTGCATGCCAAATTTACAGTGAAGTCACGAATGTAATAGCAAAATAAATAAACTTGCATGTTCTTTGCTGATACACTGCTACTTGACTCATATAAACGATTTCCACATACCAATTACCTACAGCTACAAATTTCTTCTTTATAATTAGAGCTTCCATTGTCACCAAAAAAAAGGAAAAGAAGATTATAGCACGATTTCGGCAGCTCAGCGCTTCTCTTCATTGACCTTGGCCGATCCCAGCCGTCAATGCCGCTGGCGCTCTTCACTCAACCCCTTCGTTCTCTGAACCTTCTCCATGGATGCAGCAAACAATGAGTGAGATTTTGAAGTGGAAACCCAATCAATGGCGCCGTGACCACACACGATTAGAGGGTGAACAATTCATGCACTGAGGTCATGTGCGTTGGGTGCTACCAGGCCAAACAATTAAAGTTAACTAGTACAGAGTAGTTAACTTGGGGAAGTCCTTAGCATTGGTACTAATAGGATTGCCACCAGAAAATTCAATTGGCGCAGTGGCCCATACCTGTTCCGTTCTCCTATTCCTCGTGAGTCCTGAGGAGCGACATAGCAACAAAAATTGCCAGGAGAGGCAGAGGTGCGGAGGCTGACCGTCAGGAGAGTAGTGGTTTCTTGCTGCCAGTATCTTGGGCAGCCACACCACCGTGTCGTATGGGGCGGTCCTCCCATGAACACTAGAGATTCTTATAATTTTACTCCTTATATTTGCTGTAGAAGGTAGGTGTACACTGATTCTGACAGCAATGGTGTCAAAGTTGCTTAAAACTTTTCTGGGATCAATGACATTTTCACATGTCAGGTGGGTAATTTTGATGCCGTTTTTGTATAAGTTTGAATGTATGCCCAATGCTATGTAGCTCTTCTGCTGAGTTGATTGTCATTGCTGAACAAAGCTTGCTCAAGGGAACATGCATTAGTGCACTGGCGTTAACTGTTTTTGTGGTATCGATGTGGACTTTATTCCAGTAATTATGCATTTAAAGTGATATTTTCTCCACTTTGGACCATGTTTTATTGATAATTCTGAGTTGTCTTATGCTAATATCTTATGCATACATTGATATTTTCTCCACTTCAGACCATGTTTTGTTGATAATTCTGAATTGTCTTATGCTAAGGCTCACTTTCTCGTGGTCATAATCCCTGGCCAGTTCCTGATCTTTCATATAACGTGGTTTTCTCGACTTATAATTAATCTTCCAATCATGTTTAATATCTGTTTATTCTCTGTTCAGTATTATGCTTTTGACTTGTCAGTATAGTTATTATTTATCCTACTACTAATATTATTGTTGACACAGACTACTTCGTACTAACTCATTATTTCCTGCAGTGTGCAGACAGGATATGCAGTAACTGCAGCTAATAATCTTCTCCAAGCAGTAGAAGCTGCCCTACCAAAGCAAAAGAAGGCACACGCAACTTCAGAGTTCAAGCATTATGTTGTTGTACATAAGAGACGTGCTAGAGTTCAACAAGAAACAGGTAAGTAGCTGGTTCCTTCTCAATTGTACGAATGAATCCATCTTGTACTTGGCTCAAAGTGCAAGCATGGTATCCTGGTCTGCTGTTTATGTGCTTTACTTCCATCTTGTACTTGGCTCAAAGTGCAAGCATGGTATCCTGGTCTGCTGTTTATGTGCTTTACTGCCATAAAAAATGACTGTATGTGCTATTGCTGATGACCTGATACAATAGTATAGATACCAATGATGTTTTTTAGCCTTCCTGGTCATTAGAATATTGATGAGACTTTTGTGCTTTATGCTCTGTTAGAATGGTAAATGCGGCATAAATATAAGTTGAGGAGTATTTCTTATATTTTTTCCAGGCCCATTTCACACTAATTAATATGGGAACATGTATTTGCTTATTGATAATCTTGATACTAGTTAATATAATCATTAATATGTTATCTCCAACCACACCACTTTGACAGGTTCACTGCATATACCGCAGGATATACTTGTCCATATCTTCAGTTTCCTGGACATGCGTTCTTTGGTAGCAGCCAGTCTTGTCTGCTGGTATTTTTCTTCCTGTGTCCTTAGACCTCTTTCATGCACATGGTAGTTTTTGTTTATGACACTTTTTTCTTCCCTAGAAGGTCGTGGAATTCAGCTGCAGTTGACAATAACTTGTGGAGGTTGAATTACTCCCTGTTCTTTGGGGCCTGCAATGTGAATGACATCAGCATACCTGTATCTGGTGTACAAAACATTTCTGATCTTGTGGTGCAGAATACCATGGATTCAGCGTCCAGTGATCCAAATTTTTGCTGGAAAGAACTCTTCCACAGTAAATATGCAGGTAATTGTGTCATTCCTCTGGTAGAATGTACCTTGAAACAAACTACATGCTATAATTTTTGAGGTTGTCCTCTTAAGAATGGCTGAATAAATTATTTCAGAATGTGCAACCTGGAGATATGCATCAAATAGAGCACTATGTGGGCATTGCAGATCAGTTTTTTGGCTTAGCAACCTGACATGCGCTTCTCCACACCATTGCTCTAAGAATAGAAAGGATGAAGTAAAACTATGGTCAGTGTTACCTGATACAGTAAGTTGTTCTATTCTGTGCTCCTGGAGGGCTGATCATTACTCCCTCTTCGTTTTTCTTCTTCTTCTTCTTCTTCTTCTTCTTCTTCTTCTTTTGTGCAAAAGGCTGATCATTACATTTGAACAAGTGTTCCATACCCTTTAAACTGCATTCTGGTTTTGTCCATGTATAACCATTGCATTTTCACCCTTATTTCTGAGGGTTGTGATACAGTTGTGCGTTGAACTAACGTTTAACCTGTGTGCCTGAACCAGGTTGCTGAATGGATACTGTATGCAGAAGATCTAGCAGCTCCATCATCAGATAGTGATGATGCCAGTAGTGATTCAGACGATGAGTATGAGCATAGAAGATTTTGGTTGTTGTAAGACCTAACGGTAGTGATCTCTTGTTGTGATATGTTGTATACATTATTTCAATCAATATCTAATGTGTCTCATCGTTTGAAAGTGGTACGTGAAAAATGTACTGCAGATTCTTATTGTACTCTAGCAGTGACAGTTAATCACCCGCAGCCGGCCAACATTTCTTTACACAGTGTAATGACTAATGCAACAGCATAAAATATAAACTACTGAAGGCTGAATCCACATTTAAATAACATTATGAAGGAAAAATTTTCCAACTTAACCTATCTTGAATTCACCACCGCAAAAGCTCATATCCCTATACCGTTATACGCCATTGGTTCTATATTTTAATCCTTCTCATACTAGTTGCATTTGAGTTTTACGGTCAACCAATTTTGAAATGCCAAATTTGCCTCTGTTTTACGGTCAACCAATTTTTGAAATGCCAAATTTGCCTCTGAATTTTCTCTATGAAGCTGATGACAACGGATCAATTTTTCCCCTTTTAAATCATGGCAGAAAGCTTAAGCGGGAATAACCAAATTGATTTTATTTTCTTAGTATGTTTTTGCTAAACTACTAGTCCTTCCTTCTGTATATGGATCGAGCTTGTTTTCCTGAGCGGATCAATCCGTCATTGGGAAAAATAAAACAGATGGTAAAGGGGGAAGTGGAGGAAGAAGCAACATATTCATGCACACCAATAGAAACCCAAGAAAGACATCCACAAAAAATAACCCTTGAGCACATCCAAGTCTGGTGATGTGAGAACGAAGATAACACTAACAAGTTACTTGCAACAGAAATCAGAGTCTAAGAGTTTAAGAACACAATTTTGCCATAATTTAGCAAATTGTAACTACTGATCAAACTAGACCATGTTTGCGTAGGTGTTTACTATCCCCTGGCGACATGGAATCACAACCATCCTTAGCAGCTACATGTAGTGATTAACAGAGGTGGTAGACCAGCAAAAGATATGGCTACGGTTCAGCTCTAGTGCTGCTTCTTATCTTTCGATGGACCCTTTGGAATCTTAGACAGGCATTTCTCATCGAAAATGGCATAATACTTCTTCAGCTCGACCATAGCTTTCTCTCCAAAAGCATCAACCTTGTCCTCGTACTTTTCATACAGAACTGGTACAGTGTACAATACCATGAAGACTGCATGCAATGAAAGCCAATTGGTCAATGCTGCTAAATTATGCATGTGTCACACAACTGCAACAAACAATAATTACCTATATAGCACAAGGTAAGGAAATTGCAGCAGCTCCCAAGAACAGAGAGGATCCACAGTCCTGCAATCACCTGGCAAAAGGAAGAAAGAGATGCATTCAGCAAGATATGCACATGATAAGTCCATAAACAAAACTAAAGCTAGCCAGTCAACATACAATCAGAAATTTCTTCAGGTCATGGCCTCGCCCAATCTCCCTCAAGGTAGCAAAGCCCCTGTTAAGATCATATCGTAGCGAACGAGCAACATTCACAACCAGGTCCTCCGGGATCCTCACCTCAGGGATGTTGGGAGGAGACCTAAAAAACATTGCAAACATATTACATTTTGGGTACTATGAGCCTATCGTAATCAACTACAGTTAATACTATCTAGATAATTAGATTAGCAGTCAAACATGCTATATTTCAATCATTATGCTTGAGATTGAGAAATAATAAAAGGTCCAATTGAAATTATCTAAGTCACAAAGCAGAACATTAATCTATGATATACAAATTCCACTAAAGCTGGATCAACCTGGCATCACTAGCATAAAACAATTTGAAGGTCATGGAACATGAGTGCAAGGGATCCCACTAACTCACTTGTTGATGAAAGTGGAGGCATTGGACCAGAGGAACAGGATGGCCAGGGTGAGGATGAGGCAGTGGCAAAGCAGGGTCAATAGGTGGTAGTCCATGACCTCAAACAGCAGCCAGATGGCCGTGGCGCCTGCGAGCACCCCACTAGAGATCCTCTTGTTCCTCCACAGAAACAGATCAGCAGCTGCAAGCATAAGCACAGGCACATCAGAACAAAGCCACCAATAAACAAAAGCAAATAATGCTTGCTGCCAAACAAACAGAATATCAAGGGTTCAAGCGTTTCACATGGTTATAACTTATAACCCATCAATATGCTGCTTTTACAAGCTCATATAGCGTTACTAGATGACATAAATACCAATCTAGTAGATTCGATAAACAGAAACCTGATCATATCCAACTCAGATTGAGGCGACAATGCCACAGAAATTTGACTGCAAAATCCTCTGATCGTGACATGCTCCACAAGCTCTTTGAAACGAAAATATTTCCTCTCCACGGAACAACGAATGCGACTATAGATCAAGCTTCCCACCGCTCAGAAAAGTTTAAATAAACCCCGATGCGACCGGATCTGCACTAAATATCTGAAAACCCCAGCAAAGGAGGAGAGCAAAGACGTTAGGACTCACGCTTGCCGCCGCCGAGGACGGAGTGGACGGGCTTCTCACGGCCGAAGAGGCGGTAGATCTTGGCCTTGACGGCGGCCGCCGCGGACGAGTGGTCGTCGTCCGAGTCCGACGACGACGAGGAGCCGTCCCCGCGGCCGTGGAGCTTGTCGGAGATCTTGTCCATCAGCGACTCCTTCGCCGCCTCCTCCTTGTGCTGCTCGGCCATGTCTGCCGCTTGCTCCTCGCTCAAACCAAAGGCGTATGCAATTGCGAACACCAACAGCAGCTTCAAGCTTTCCGCTTTCGCTTTTCTCTCTCCGCCGCGCTTGGGGCTCGGGCCGCGCGCTTTATTCACGGCGCGACTCGATCCTGGCCGTCGGATCGGCGTGGAGAGCCGTTCGATTCGCTGATGCGTTAATCTTGCGTCATTAACTCGCGCGGTTAAGCGTATAAACGCGCAATGCACGGTGGAGGGTCAGGAACGCCATTGCGGGGCCCGCTTGTTAGCGAGGTGGGGTGGCGGGATCGGTGGACATTGGGAGAGATACTTGGCGGAGTCCGCGGGGCCCGTGGTGTGGTATGAATTGCACGGCGACGCATCGGCGCGTGGCGTGCCAGGACTTCTGCCGGCGTCCGTGGAGATTTTTTTTTTTTGATTCGGCGTCCGTGGAGATTGGAGACATGAGAAAAGAACGGAGAGCAACACAAGCGCGTGGAGTGTGGAGTCAGAACTCTAGTAGACGTGCTAAAGCGAAATGGTGTCGTCTGGTGGGCTTGGCCATTCTTGCGGGCCAAGTCCGTCTTCCTTCGATTTCGTGGCTAA